>NW_004624813.1:5726544-5789087 GCF_000247695.1 Heterocephalus glaber | reverse complement strand
AATAGTTTCCCTGGTGTGAGAAACTGAAAGTGTAAATAAGGACTAAAATGTATAATAGGTAATGTGAAATAGGAAGAAAATGGGCAAAGGGGAAGGGGAAGTGGGAAGGGTAGGGAAAAGGAAAGAAGGGAATGGATTTAATAGGAGAAAATGAAAAAATGGAAACAAAGTCTTTGTAAATAGGGAGAGATGGAGGGGTTCAAAGGAGGGCAGGGGAATGGGGAAAAAATAAGAACCAAGAGAGATTATGTAAAGGTGCAAACTTCCAACTATGAATGTCATTATATTGTATACCTAAAATGTGCTAATAAAATTAATTTTTAAAAAGAAAACTATGAAATTTGTTTTTAAAACTAATAATTAGTTGAATTTACCAATGTCACAAGATACATGATCATGTTACAAAATTCAAATAATTAGCAAGTAAAGTATTTAGAAATCATAATAGCATCAAAAACATAAAATACTAAACAGTAAATTTAACAAAATGTGTACAAACCTGTGTATTGAAGTCTGCAAAATGCTAAGATAATTTCAAGACCCAATAAATAGAGAAATATAAACCATACTCCTTGGTCAAAATATGTTAATAAGAAGTCAGCTTTCTAGTAACTGTAAATTCATTGCAATTCTAATAACATCTCAAAGACACTCTTGTAAAAATTGACAAGGTGATCCTAGGATATGTGTAGAAATTGAAGTATCTATAATAGACAAAAGAATCTTGGAAAAGAGCAAAATTGGAGCTTGGGGTGTAGCTCAGTGATAGAGCACTTGCCTAGCATGTATGAAGCCCTAGGGTCAATCTCCAGGACCCACTGTGACCCTCCAAAATACCAAACTTACAGGAACTACTTTCTTCAAGACTTATTCATAGTCATAATTATTAAGATAGCATGGTACTACTATAAGGGTAGAAATATAGATTAAAATAATAGGATAGAAAATCTAGAAATGAACCTACACATACAACCCTATAAGTGCCAAGGTAATATAGTGAATGATGAGATCATTTTTAAACAAATGGTGCTCTAACAATTGGATATGCAAGTAAACAAAATAAACCACCTCAGTTTCATACCATATACAAAGATGAATGTGAAATGTGTATAGATATAAGCATTATAGCTAAAAAATTAAATTTCTAGGAGAAAAGACTCAAAAAATTTGTTACTTTGGTATAGGGAAAGTTTTGTCAAAGCACAAAAACAAAAACCATGGGGAAAAAAGCTCAATAAATTGGACCTCATCAAAATTAAAACCTTTTTCTTTCCAAATGACACTATTAAGAAAATGAATTTCCAAACTTATGTCTGATAATGATTCATATTCAGCAAATAAAAGTAAATGTTATAATGCAGTAAGTAACAAAAGATAAGCCTAATTTTTTAAACTGGATGAAAGCTTTTAATAGACACATTACTAAAGTTGTAAAAGGGAAATAACACATTAAGAGAACTTCAGCATCCTAAGTCATTAGAGAAATGCAAATTAAAGCCACAATAACTATGACTACATATCCACTACAGTGGTTAAAATTTAGACGATTGCAAATACCAAGTGTCAATAAGGATATGGAACAAATGGAACTTACATTCATTACTGGTAGTAATGAAAAGTGGTATAGTTACTTTGGCAGGTGGTTTGAAAGTTTCTTATAAAGTTAAACATATACTTCATATATCATCAGTCTTAGTCTTGTTTTCTCAAAAGAAAGAAAAAACATGTCCTCATGAAGACTTGTACTCAAATGTTCATAGCAGCTTTATTCAAAATAGCTGAAAGTTAGAAACAACCCAAATAGATGTATAAATTACGCTATATCCATACAAAGAGGTACTCCTCAGGAATTTTAAAAGGATGCCCAACTAATACATTAAACTCAAAAGACAGTACTGAGTGAAATAAACTAGCTACAAATAAACTAGACTATGTTGTACCATGCCTCTTTTTTTTGTTTGTTTTTGGTACCGGAGATGGAACTCAGGACCTTGCACTTGGAAGGCAGGCACGGTGCCACTGAGCTAAATCCCCAGCCCTGTACCATACCTTTTATGTGAAGCTCTAGAAAAGACATGTCTAATCTATAGTGACAGTAAACAGATTAGTAGCTGGCAGAAGCCCGGGGACTTGGAAGGCTTTGACTGCTTAGGAAATTTTAGGCATGAGAGAAATGTTATGTATCATGCCTGTTGGGTGTGGTAGCATGACTGTATTCATTTTTCCAAAAACTCATAGAATTGTACAACTAAAATTAAATTATAGCTCAATGAAGCTGATTAAAAATAATGATGATGACTGTGATGATAAATGCAGTGAAGGTATCATCTCCCAGGACCTAGATATACAGATATCGTCTTGGCATATTTTACCGCTAGAAAACAGGCATCCACTGACCACCATGCACCTGAGGGCATTGGATGAATTGACTTCTTTTCACCATGTGGAGAAGCCTGAGCCAAAGACCCTCAGCAGGATTTCTGATAATGAACGTTCTGTTCAGGCTATGTGACTTGAAGTCTCCCTCTGCCTACATCTAAACTGACAAGGGCCACACTGTTGACCAGGAGACTCTGAGATGGTGTGCACACATTTTGTACAGGTCTCAGTCACTGAACATGGTGAGTCACATGGTCAGTTATAAGTCAGTGATTCTCTCTGTACCGGGGCTAGTGTAAAGAGTGTAGTTTATAACCAGATTCCACCTGGGTCTCAATCTAATGTTTATACATTAGATAAATACAAGGTATGATCAAAAATTATGGTGATTTAAAAATTTATTTCAGTAAAAGACACATTGCCATTAATCCCCCTCAAAACATTCCTCCTCACTTCAAACAAACCCATCATTCTTGCCACTTTCTGAGGAAGCTCTGAAAGTCCTGTCTTCTGAGTGTCATTAGTTGCACTGTTACAGTTGTCTCAATGTCCTGAATATATTCAAAACATTTACCTTTTATGGTTATTTTGACTTTGAGGAAGAGCCAGAAGTTGTAAGGTGACAGATCTAGTAAATAAGGTAGATGAGGACACACTGTTTTTATTTGACAGAAATTGCCATAAACTGTTAATCAACAAGGGGCAATCAAAAATATTGTGAATATTTAAATTTTTAAATTTATTACAGTAAAAGACACATTGCCGTTCAATCTCATCAAATGCTTTCATTTGAATACACTTAACAAATTGTTCTTAGCAATATGTTTTTTACTTTAACAATTTTTTAAAATGTAAACATTCACTGTATATTTCTATCATCCCTGGTATATAGGTCTTGATGTCGTTTGTAAAATGGATTTTGCTGACAGATTTATGGCATATAATAAATGCTATATGATTTGTAGAATGAAATCTATTTAAAGAATTTTAGAAATATTGCACTAATCAAAGTTAAAAAGGGATCTTTATCATGAGCTTCTTAGAGCCTCATATGAGCTTCCAAGCCAAAAAGGAGAAGTCTAGATCAATGCTGTGTTGGTCACATGAAACAGACAGCTATCTTGACATCATTGAGACGGAGGAAGGAGTTTATTAGACAGCTCTTGTAAGCAAAGGAAGGGCAACTAGATCCAGGAACCTCTCTCTCTCTCTCGTTCTGTGTGTGTGTGTGTGTGTGTGTGTCACCTTTATTCATGCAGACTAATTTTCCATACATCACAAGAAACTCAAATGGCAGGACTTCCTGCCCCTAGTTTGTTAGCCATAAAGGAAGACTGTTACTTATTTTCTTTACTTCCCAGTTCAGAAGTCCTATCAAAGAGCTCTGGTTCACCGGGTTGGATCATGCGCCTTTCCCTGGACTACCAACCATGGTGCATTATGATTTGCTCAACTTGGGGTAAGACACCCATCCTAGGCCAGCAGTGGTAATGACCTATGAGAAAACATACTAGCCCCCAGTTGAATCACATCATTAGAGTAAAGAGAATAAAATAGGATAAGGGTGTTCGGGGGGAGACCAAAGCATAGCTTCTAAAGTCTGTGCTTGGCTTTGTATACTCATGCATGGGACACACAGTTGCCATCTTTGCATAACACATCCCAGAATTGCCCCTGGGAGTACTACTTCTTCCTCCCAGGAATAATTGCTTATTCCTGGGTAAGCATATGATAAATCAAAATAGTAAAGGGGAGGTTCAGCATGTACTTGATTTTCTGATCCTGGAGTCGCCTTGGTTCATTATCTTCAAACAAAAAAATCCTCTTTCAATAAGGTCAGATGTTTGACCTCCTCTTTTCTAAGTGACTTCAAATTGGCTTTGCCTACACAACTTTCTCTTGTGGCCAAAAATAGTAGCTGATATAGTCTATGCTCTGAACGTGTCTTGATGAATGAGAATGCGGCCTTGAAGGGAAATAAGGATGAACAGATCAAGTTAGTGGAGAAAGGGATATTGAGAGATAATACAGAGAGAAGGCCAAGAATTCTGATGTGCTGTATGGCATCCTCAAGGTATTATTAGTAGAATCAGCCTGTAGAAAGGCAAGTCAGACAGCAGCATTGGGTTTGGGATGGTCAGATACATTAGCGTCATCCACCTCCAACATTTAATCCCTCTCCAGCTCCTATTTTACCTCCTAATTATCTTTCAGATCAGAGCATTATTTTCAACATCCAGCATCATCACTGAAGTCCAAAACTGCCATTACTTTTCCCCTTGCTTCCACACCTCTCCTCATCTACCTTTATCTCTCTCTGTCAGTCTCACCCCAAACTGCATTGAATAGTTTTTTCACACTGAACATAAGGTCTCATCTCTTCCTTGCTTGAAAGCCTCTGGTATTTTTCCACTAGGAAAATAATGAAAATCCCAAGCACACCAAGGCCGTGCTCCAGGGTATGACCCAAACCCACTCTCCTGCTTCCATTTGGAAACTTCATGTTCTGAGCAACTCAGCTACACTAGCCTCTTGTCAGTTTCAGGACCTGCTCTGTTGCCTTCCACGCCTGGGCTTTTGCACAGGCTTCTGTAGCTGCTGGTTTGCTCTGTCTCCTTGCGCAGTTCATTGTGCTCAGTCCTTCAGGGTAAAGTTAGACACTGTAGTTCTTGGAGGACATCCTCTGAGTCAGTCTGAACACCTCACTCCATCTGTAGTTACACCTTCACTCACATGAAAATAGCTATGAGCCAGTCAGACCCAGGATAGCAGAGGGCACTCCATTTGTGTTATGCTATCAGTATGGACGAGATGCTTGGTAAATATTTGCCTAATGAATGGTTGGAGGGACCAGAATTACCTCCTGAAAAATTTAAAAATTAGTGGAATTTTTGTTTTGTTTTGTCCTTAAAGAAAATAAAATACTAAGAGAAATATAAACATACTCTCAGATTATTTGATTATACAGTAAAATAAAGGTCTTTCTTACTGGAATGAGGCCAGATTAAAGAGAGGACAAACAACTTTGGCTTCACTCTGTGCAGTTCAAGTTGGGGCTAAGAGGTAGAATTTCAGGTTAGGAGGAATAAGTAGAGAAGTGCCTTATAGTTTGGCAGTCAAGACTTGCTGCTTTCTCTGGTAAATTGAGTTTCTATGGCCTGGGAAAGGCAAGACCCAAGACTAAGGAGGGTCTCATATCCACAGTCACTTTGTAGACTTTGGGGAATAAACGGAGAAAGGTGGGGTAAAAGAAATGAAGAAATAAACAAAGGATACATTTATTTTAGTGAAAAACTTTTAAAAAGCTTTGAAAACCACAGGAGCTCCTCAAGATGTTTATGTAATTGAATATAATTTATCTGGCATTGAGAAGAAAAATAATCAAAACATTTTTCACTTCAGTGCATCTGGAGGCATATGAAATTAAACTCTTGATGGTGGCCTATGCTTGGTAGTACCCTGAGTGTTTTATTCTCAGGCTGCAGGCTGGAAAAAATGTGTTTTATAGAGCAGACGTGGAGCACAAAATATTAAATGAATTTTACTGTATTCAGAATGCCCAACTGTGTAACATCCTCCTTGTTTGGCAGGGAAAGAGCTCAGCATTTGGGAACTCAGCAGTGCATTAAATATTTTAATAATCATTGTTGACACACAAAGCATATGGCCTTGCAGAGCTCACTGGGTCAACTGCTGAAGTCGTCTTCTAGCTTTCTAAAATTACCTTTCAAATTTCTCGCAAAATTTAGGGCACATTTCAAACTATAGTAATTCATGAGTTTTGTATTATGAGCAAGTGTTTTTCCTAAGATAGAAGATTATCTGTGAGTAGCTGAGCACTATATGTGAAGGAAAAAATGAAATTCATATCCCTGAAAAAAAATGAATTTGCAATTCTAGAAAGTCTCAAACCTCTGTGTAAGTAACCCTGTCTTATAGTAGATTTATATTTGCTTTGTACCTCCTAGTCATGCTTTAAGACCCACCTCAAATATCCTCTGATCTCAGAAGACTTCACTATTTCCTTATTGTTTATGTCATTTACCTATGGCCACATATAAGTAACCTTAACATACAATGGTTTAGAACAACAAGGATCTTTTTTGCTCACAAAGATCTTCTTTGCTGGTCTCTTGGATGGTCAGCTATGGGGCAGTCTCTGTTCTTAGTGGCTGGTGGCTGAGCTCCTCCCTTCCCTGTGCCTCTCAGTGCATGTATCTCTCATACCTCCCCAGCTAGCCAGCTTGAGCTTATCCTCAGTGTCATTTCAGAGAACCAAAACAAAAAGTATACTCATTGTAGCATTTTTTTCCCAAGCTTCAGTTTCATTACATTTATTAGCCTCCTGTTGGCCAAAGGAAGCCATGTGGCCAAGCTCAGAGTCAGAGTAGGAGGAAACTATGAAGTTACAGGGCAAAGCAGAGAGAAACAGGAAAGTTACTATCATTAGTTAGATGCCCTCATCCTACAACGGCCCCTACCATCAGCAACAATAATCATTCCCTTGTTTGTGCCACCTCTGTTCCTTGCTCTTAACTGTATTATTATACCTTGCCCATTGTCTTACCATTGCTAAATGTCTGTCTTCCTTAAATGATTATGGAGTCTTTATGACAATGAGCTCTCATTCATAAATATTTACTATTTGTTTTGTGTCTTATTCCTTCACAGTGCCTAGCACTGGTCTGCACACAATAGGCACTCAGTAAACATGTGTTGAATGAATGCACATGTGACACTTGCTCCCCACGTGCATTTCCTCCCCTTGCAGAGGAAAAGAATGAGGACAGAGGCTTTTCAGGATCCCAGCTGAGGAGGTCTTCCTGGTCCCAGCAAGTTAACTAGTGGCCAATGGGTATTTGCAGTGGTGATGCCAACTGCTGAACACTTTCTCCTCTAGACTTCCAGTTCTCCCCTCTGGAACTCAGGTTTTCTCTCTTCTGTCTCCCTACTCCTCTTTAAATAAGGTAGAAAATCCCTGATACCTAACTCATTTCAAACTCCTTCTGCAGCCACAGCTCCCAAGTAGCTTAAACTATAGCCCTCTAATCTCCTCAGTGAGAAATGATTGAACTCCAGGATTATGCTCATGGTGTGGTCAGTTTGAGAAGCATTTGTAACTACTATTCTCTAATCTTCCCAGATCTATAGACATAAATAGGAGTTCCTAGGAAAAATTTTATCTAGCACTGCATTCTATTCTTACAGCTCCGGTGATAGAGTATGAGTTCTACCAATGTGGTGTTGGATGTATGGGATCATTATTTTCATTTTTTTTTTTTTTTTTGGTACTGGAGATCAAACTCGGGTCCTTGTGCTTTCAAGGCAGGTGGTGGAACCACTGAGCTAAATCCCTAGCCCCTGGCATCATTATTTTCTAGTTCCATAGACCCCTACAGGGAAAACTTGTGTTTCTGGATAGAGTCATAATTTTGAGTTTCTTCATTTTCCAAGAAGTAGTGTCAGTTGCTTGGGAGGCTGTGTGGCATGGCTTTGGAGCCAGGCAGGCTGACTTGAGAGGGTCATTTCTGCTTGAAAGTTACTTGCCCTGATGAAACTTCTCATTTCTCGTCAGTAAGAGAAGGTAACCATAGCACCCAAAATACAGTAGTGTTGGCAGGCAGTAAGTAGATTGTATCAGTTGTTAAATTTACTGTTATTATATAGTGTCTTATAATTTTATAAACTGTGAATGTTAGTACTATTAGTGATAAAAATCAATGTGCTTTATAGCAAATAGTCTACCTGTTTATTTTCGTAAGAAATCCCTTCCGAAAAAACTTTAAAGATTATATTTTAATATACATCTTTTGAAATAGCCTGAGAAAGTTCTTCAGTCAGCAGCAAGTGTGTATTTAGTACCTCTTTGTCGTAAGTTGCCAGGTGATGAAATGGTGAACAAGGTTGACATTGTCCATGCCACCTGGTACCTTACGATGAAAGAGCTATTTCCAGCAGTCACAATTGCTTCAGCTCCCTGTTACCCACCAGGATCTACAGCTTCATGAATTATCTGAGACAAGTTAACATTTGAACTCAACAAGTTGAATATGTTAAATATCCACCACTTTTCCTATGTCAATCATACCTCAGTAAAGCAGTCTTGAAAAAAGTGGACTGGCTTTCACTGACCATATTATGGTGTGATGACCCTTTGGATTACAGGAAGGGGAAATTTTGACTTCACAATTTTTAAAGGAGTTGTATGAAATTTTAAAACTTCCTGTTTTGTTAAGATATAATGCAAAGGATTGACGTTTATGAATTAATCCCGGGCCTTCACTCCTTCCCTGAATTACTGTATCGATCAAGGATGGATGGAGGATTGCTAGTATATATTATTCAGTAATAAAAGTTGAAAGTTCATCAGTGGGGATAACTTTTAGACTGTGGCCCAAATTCCTTGATGTGGTATCCTAGGATTAGCTCTTAGAACAGAAGAAGGACGTGAGTAGAAATACAGATGAAATCCAAATAAAGGGTACAGATTAGTAAATAGGATAGTATGAATGATAATTTCCACATTTTAACAAATGTTATATTAGATGTTAACATTGAGGAAAGCTGAATGAAGGATGGACAGGTCTTCAGTTTCCAAGCACTTGTAAGAAAACCATTGTGCAGACATTATTGCATTGCATGCTGTGTGGCTCCACACTTTTCCTCACTTTGGTTAGTTTGTAAATGCCTTGAGAAGACAAGAATTTTAACATTAGTCTAAGAAAAATATAATTAGGACAGTAAGTCTGCTGTAAAATCATAGTGTTCAATACCCTCATCTAGGTCCTTTGGAGGTAAAGAATGAATATGGTGGGATCTTCTCATTTGCCTAGAATCTTCAAGGTGTTTTCATATATAAAACAGAGAAGCCCCACTTTTTTACCTGGAAATTTTAACTATTGAGAAGTTTGAGTGGTTCAGAAATTCCCTTTTCCTTTCATAGGTACAGACACAAGTACGCCTTGCAAAAAAAAATTTTGACAAACTGAAGATGGATGTGTGTCAGAAAGTGGATCTTCTCGGAGCAAGCAGATGCAATCTCTTGTCTCACATGCTAGCAACATACCAGGTAACCAAGTGTTGTTTGTCACAAGGAAAATATGGTGCATGGCTTAGCTATTGTGATGTTAGAGGTCAGAGCATGGTTCAGGCATTGTGAAGCTCTAAATACCTTCCTCATAATTGACTCCCCACATCTCTGCCATCTAGTCCTACAGTTTAATCAAACTGAACCCACACAGTAGCCACCATTCCCTTGCACACACACTGTAATTTTCCATTCCTCTGAAGTTACCCTGAGGTAACTTTCTGCTTGGAGAGCCTCCCCTCAAAAACAACTGTGCTTTTCCAAATTCCACTCTTTTTGATATGCCACATGAAAAGTCCCACCCTTCAGTAAGCCTGGTCTGACCTCACTTAGTGTTGTACCTGTATGTCTCATATCATACTTTGCTTCTCCAGCTGTCATTCAGTGCTTACTTTTCATTTCCCCTAACAGCCTCTGAGTTCCTTCAGCAGTGTCCTTCAGCAGTGCTGCTGACACCAACTGAATGTGGGATGCTGAACATTGAGTATTGTAGGAAATACGAAAACTAGTAAGACCATCCTTGTCTGGAAGTAGCTCAAAGCTTAGGGAAGAAATTAAGGACAGGAATGTCTGACTATAATTTCTAACACTCCAGGACAAACCAGAGTACACTATGTGGGAAAAAAAGGCATGCAAGTAAGGATTGGAAGAGGGAGAAATCAAATTAGTTGAGGGCTCTCAAGGCAAGCAGGATAGAAATCCCAGTACTCTGGGAGATCGAGGCAAGAGAATCACAAATTTGAGCTCATCCTGGACACATTAGCAATTTAGCAAGACCTTGTCTCAAAATTTAAAAAATAAAGATAAACAGAGCTGGGGATGTAGCTCTGTACAAAGGCCCAGGGTTCATCCCCAGTTCTGAAAACAAACGAAAAACTAAATTCATGATTAGCCCTGGGTTTTGGAGGACGGGTTGAAGGAGACAAGGAGAATAGAGAAGAGCAGGTCCTAAGGGTAGGAGTAGCACAATCCATGGCAAGCATTTAGTTTGGCTGAAATACAGGGTGTATGTGGCGGGTACAGCTCGTGTAGAAATAAGTCCGAATTATTTTAGGGTACCTTGAAATTTACAGATAGGCACACTTCTCTAGTGCCCAGGACTAGCACTGAGCATTCTAAATGGCAATAGCTTTACCATCTCTCTTTACAGACCACTCTGCTCCACTTTTGGGAGAAAACTTCTCACACTATGGCAGCCATCCATGAGAGCTTCAAAGGCTATCAGCCATATGAATTCACCACACTAAAGGTATGAAAGCCAGAGAAGCCACTAGAGAACCTTACAAAAAGTCAAGTTTTGTTTATGTTACAAGCAGTTTCTATCTCATGAGCACCCTCATTCCGAGAATGCAACTGTTAAAGAGAGAACTGCGCTTCCTGGGAGGGTCTTGTACACTGTGCCAGGATTGAGTGTGCACAGGGGTCCAAAAAACAAACTGAGCCTCATTACTGGGAGATAAATGTGGAGGTAAATGTGGTGAACTTAAGTCTTAGAATTGGCCCTCTCCTTTAAATTATGGTTTTAACATTGCTACAGAGAATATTGACCAAGTGCCATATATTCAAGTTATTTTGTGTTTGTTTTTGCATTGCTAGGGATCAAACCCAGGGCCTTGCTCCTGCTAGGCAAGTGCTCTACCACTTAGCCACACCCTCCAGCTCTACTTTTTAGTATTCTATTCAAATATGCTCCCTAGAGATTTCTCTTCCCCCTTCTGAAAAACAGTCCAACACAAAATTGGCTTTTCCCAATAAAGCTATAATATTTTCTAATTGAAAAGGCAACATTAAACTCAAAGACTTCCCACCTGAGAAGGGAACAAGGAATAAGTGCACAGTATCTGATTCTTGGTATTGCAGCTGAACTAGAATTCTTTTTCTCCCTGATGTTTAATAGAGATTAATGCATTTCAAGGCAAGGAAGTGACTTGGGTTCAGAAGAATTTGGGGATGGAGAGAGAACACTGGGTGCCTGCTGCCTGATCACATCTTTGAAAGCACTGTATCAGTCAAGACCTAACTCAAGTTTATCTTCAAATCACCTTGCTTGTAATTTTCCAGGCAGTTTGAGTCTTACCACCTTTCTTGACAAAACATCAAAATACTAAAAAGCTACTGTTTAGCCTTAAAATATGTCTAATTTTAAAATGTTTATAATGCCATTGCATCTATTAAAGTACTGAGACCGAACTTTTGCAGGCCTGACCTTAAAATGAAGGTCCCAGAGGGTCCCAGGGGAACCCACTCACCCTTGATGCACCCAACCTGGTCTGGGCAGAATACTTGGCCATGAAGCTGGTCCTCATGGTCCCTCCCCAACCCCGCCACCCACTCATTGGCACTCAGTGATACGCCACTTAGTAAATGTGTTCAGAATATGTACTATTTTGTTCTGTCAACTATAAGCATGTCCTGGGAGGGACCGTTTACGTCTTATGAATCCTCTTAATGTTCTGTCCACAGAACATTAGAGCAGGCTAGCAGCCTTCCCATGTCACACTGGCACTGCTACTGTTGCCGATAGAGGCTTCATTTCTTCCCCATGATTTACTGTTGCTTTCAGCACCTTTGTAGGTAACTATCCTGACGAAGGTGGATTGGTTAAGTTAAAACTCGTGCAATTCACCCAGTTCTTACCCAGGCCTCAGCCCAAGCCAAAGGGTGACCCTTCCACAATGCAAATTCAGAACATCCAGTTTTATTTCATATACAACACCAAAGGTTATCTGTCTTTGGAAAGACAACTGTCCATAATATAAATTGGCCAGCTGAAAGATGAAATAGGGCCTTCCCCAAATACAGTTTAAAAGAATTTCATATTTGAGTTAATTGCTTATAAAGTACAACATTAATTCATGACATTGAGGTTTTGCCACAAGCGTGGAAGAACACATATGTGTATTCCTGGCCTCCTGTGCTGAAGAAAATGTGGCTCCTTAATTTTTGCCGTGCTATTTGCCCTGCAGAGAGAATCAAGCTGATTATTTGAGAGGATTTCTGGACAGAGAATTTAGCAAAAGTTTGACAGCCATGCATGGTTCGGGACATAATTACAAATACTTTGGGCAGATGACTCTCCATTGCCTTTTATATCCCCAGAGCCTTCCTTAAATTAGGGCTTAAGTAATAGTTCATTGTTTAATTGTAATATCATCTTAGTAGACAAAATACATCTGTTAAAGTATAATGATGTTTATAGTAATATTAAAAATAACTGTCTGGAAACCAACCAAACAAACCATTTTTTTATTATCTCTCCAGAATACTACTCACCTAGGCTTTCAATAATGACATATTAGAATCTCAAGCTGATAGCTAATTATTTATTTGGGCTCAAATTTGATGTACTAGAATCCAATATACACTGTTCATTATTGTTTTATAGATAGAAGCACTTGAATATCAAATTTTATGTCACAAAACATGAAAATGAAAACCATTATTACCTTCTGTGTCATGGTCAAGTATGAGGATTTTGTTTGATTACCCAACCCTCTTGCCCCAATATTTTTAAAATTGCATGTCCTATATTTATAAGATTTTTATTTTATCAAATCACCTTTTAACATATATATAATTTTTGAAAGGCACTGTGTATTGATCATGTGTGTTTTGAAATTTAAATAGATGTTTTTACAATTAATTTGTTCTCTGGGTTTACCTAACCAAATAGCCCCCTTAAATGCCTTTTGGGACTTGGACTAGAAAGAAAACATTGTCTTTGAGAGGGTTGCCAAGCTCTGTTAATGAAAAGCAAGCCATTTGTTTTCTTTGCTTCAGGGTATATTCTGAGTGTGTTGGTAATTGTGCCATTGCAGCTGTATTTCCTGACTGTTAGTTTTATGCTTGATGGAGGATGATAATTAATGTGTTAAACACTTGGTGCGTCCCGTTTGGAGAACACTGCAGTATTACATGAGTATAAATCGGGCCCCTGGAAATTCAAAGTTTTACTTCTAATGAACCTTTCTTTCCCTAAGAAATACATGATAGATTTTTTAACAGAAAAATTTTATTATAAAAGTAAAGTGAGCCTGTACCTCATACAACTTGAAAAAATACCTTAGTGACAGTTGAGACATTTTGTGGCAATACTTTATGTGACAAAGCTATTGATTTTTTTGCCCTGGCCTCATATGATTATGTTGATTCTACTTTAATTGATATAGTCATTCATCATTTTAATTTTATAGTAATTTTTAGCATCTATTACAAAATTAGCATTTTTGTAGCATTTTAACTTTATGGAAAATTTAGGCTTGAAATGTAATATTACAGACAATTTTTAAATCTAATCCTTGTAACATCTTGAATTTAAAGCAGAGATTCTGTCTTCTAAGTGGTTTCTAATTTTAAAAAAAGCAATTCTGATCTTGTATTTTCAAGCAACAAACACTTATGAACTCACTACAGTCTTACTAAGCATGCATATTTGACATGAACCGTCATTAATGTGTTAAATTTATACTGATTCCACATCATCTAGGACTGTCTTTCACATGGTTAAAATTATCAAGTCATGGGGATAGGAATGGAATGTTACTTGCCAGATCTTGAAAGCATTGTCCTTACTTTGAAAAAGTAATTTAGACTAAGAGTTGAAAGCAATTTTGAAAATTAAATAGAATTGTCTTGTTAGGAAAGCACTACCGAGTCTTAAATTGCCAACGTTCAGATGTGGTTGTGTTTACTTCCTTCTAGGATGTCACTTACTTACATGCTTCCCCATGGATCGAGAGCAGGCATCAGCCAAAAAAATTACAATAGCCCCTTCCTCAGGAGTCAAGTGGCTTGTCCCTGGAAAAATCTAAAATTCCATTTCTATCAGTGACCATTTCCTTCTCTCTGGAACACTGGCAGTGGGTTGAAATGGACACTTTTATAGAGAAATGATTCTCCCTTCAGAGCAGTGACACACTCTTTGGTGGGCTAATTGAAGGGAAAGCATGCATTTGTATTTTTAAAGACATCAGAGTGCCTGTGTTCAATGAAAATGGCCAGTAGTAAAGTATAATCCCATGATACACTCCACTCCAGTGTTTTTTAAAGATTCACCGAGTTTTTGACTTTGCTGTTCATATTCACTGGATATGCTATAAAGCACAAGCTCTGGAGCCAGCCAAATCAGGCTGTAAGTCCTGCTCTGCCCATGTCCAGCTGCCCGGTAGTGGTAGTAGGGCTGGTGGTGCTGAAGAGAGAGGCAGCTACAGTGGTCATGATGATGGTCGAGATGGCAGCGGTGGTGGCACAGGTAGCAGTGAAGTTTCCAGTGACATTGTGGTAGTAATGGGGAGGAATATATGGAGGATTCTGTTGTAAAGCTAGAAGTCAGCCACTGAAAGTATCCATATAGGAGGACTCGTCAAGGTCACAAGGCTCAGTAGCCCAGTGGAAGTTGCTTTCTTACTCACCATTTCTAGCCTAGATTGTAGTTTCATAGGGAATTTCACACACAAGACTGTGAATGGCAGTGGAATGAAAGGTCTCACCAATCCAACCTGTTCCATCCCTGGCTTCCACAGACACTGCAGAAGCTCCATTCACAAGCCTGTCCTTCATCCCTCCAGGCTTTGGTCTGGGCTTACATAATTCCCACCAGGCCTGCAAGCCAAAAAGGCGGGAGGGCTTGCCATCTCTGCAACAGGGCTAACTCTGACAAATGCAATTTGGCTTTGCAACTGGCTCCCAGTGTGTGCCAAGATTTTAACTCTAAGGAAACCAAACTCTGAGTATGTTCAAAAACAACTGTTGAAACAGATGTACCAGTGTTTCCTTTTTTTCTCTCTTGGGTATAGGTCTCAGTACTGTTATATGGAACATCATTGTGTAGACCAAAATGCTTTCAGCTTTCAAAATTCAGAAAAACATCCTTTTCTAAATTTTGTTTTGCTCAAATTTGTATGCCTAGCAGCCTTCTTCCACCCACCTCCACATTTCTCAGTTAATCATTTGAACATTTACCGACAAGCCGCATGGCTCTGTAGTTACTTGCTTTGAAAATAAAACCATAATAGTTTTTATGAAAATTGGGTAAATATCCCTGCAATGCTATTTTAGTTACCAGTCCTAACAAGGCAATTACTCATGGCGAGCATCCAGAATAGCCCTTCAGACTTTCAAGTTTTCTCTCAGTGTCATTACTTTACAAGGCATTTAGCAATGCTCCCCCCACCCCACCGCCAACCCCTTCCTTTCCTTTTCTTTTTCTTTCTTTCCCCCCCCCCCAAAGCTGCTTCAGTCCAGACCATTGGAAACAGCAAATTGGGATGCATCCAAGTCACTGGGGAGGAGGGTAGCGATGAGCTGACCAAGGCCATCACTGAAATCCAAGGTAGATGAGCCAGAGTACACCTGTCATTTCTTCATCTCTGCCGTATGGTGATTGGCATTAGTTCTCCAAGGCAGCTGGTAGCTCAGGCCCTCTTCACAGTGGCATAGGTTTTCTCCTTCCCCTACCTACTGACTTCCTACCTCCTCTCTAAAAGGAAAGGAAAACATATTACCGCTGTGTAGGTAGTTACTCTGGGCCAGACCCTCTGCTAAAGATGAGGTGAAATAATGTCTAGGAGAGTTTGTCATGTGATATATGTGGCTTGAATGTACTAAGGTTGACTTTATAATTAATGACACTGGTAGGTTCGGCACTGACATATAGAAAGTGCCTTCAAGTGTACTTCGGAACATTGGCTGCACTTGGTCTCATTGCCAAGTTTCATGTGTGGAAACTGAAGCTCAGAGGCAGCGGGTAATTTGCACAAGGTCACATGTGGTGTGCAGTAGCTCTGGGAACAGGGAAGCATAGGCCTTTTCTACCCTGCCATGAGCTGTTTCTCACAGGCACTTCTGGCTATGAGGCAGGTGGGCAGAAGAAAGCAGAAATGCCACCTTTAAAAAATACAGCCATAAACCTTCAATTAAAATTAACACTTTGAAGTGTTTGTTTGTAGGCAAAAAGATATCATGCAGATACTCTGGGAACGTGCGACATGTCAGAGTTTGAGAGGTCCTCTGGGTCTCCTCAGGACTTCTCATTGGAAGGGGAATTGTGTAAATATTCTTGGCTTGGTTCTTCAAAACCATTTCTTAACAAGTTGTAGAATTTTAAACACCTGATTTCAAATATTGCTTCTACCCATGTATGGTTTAATGGCCTGAGGCAAGTTACTTCAGCTCTCTGAGTTTCCATTTCCATGTCAGTAAATCAGGCATACAATGTTTGCCCAGGTTTTATGTAGATTAAATGAAATGTGTAAAACATGGATTGCAGTGGTTAACACAAGATGAGCACTTAAGACCTCTGCTTCCCACTAGACCTTTCAAAGTCATTGATAAGACAGTACATTTTGGCGCTTTCTCTGAGCTTGGTGCTTGGCAGGACCATTCTCTTAGATTATCCTCACAAATGTCCCGAGAAAGGTATGCATTGCCTCTATTGTTCTGATGGGTAAACAGAGGCCTGTGTCCAAGTCACAGTACTGTTCGATTTATTTCCAAAAACCATCTTTTCCTGGACACTATGATGCCTTCCCATTATCAACTTTCCATTCCATCTTATTTTAATAAGATTACAGGTCTTATTTACGATTACGATTATTTTCCACTAATTTTACTTTTACTTTTTTGTTCTACAGTACAACTCAAGATTACCTGTAGTCCTAGATTACTAGCATTTCTTATATGCTCTCTTTTTAAATGTCTTAAGTATGTGATCAGGGAGTGAAGGGAACATATGTGCTAAGTGTCTATGAGTTGTGTGGCTTGTACACATTGTGGCCTCTGCTTTTTATTTCTCATGTGCTATTAATTATATAAACACAAACATGCACACACCCAACTGGGTTCAGCATCTTTTAACCATCCCTACTATTTTGAGCACTTTTATTTCATTGTATTGATAATTATTTGGCATCTTCAGAAGTATATAGCATAATTAATGGAAAGGAGCAAAAGAAAATTAATTAGCATAATTAAAGTTTAGAAGAAATGTGACTTAGCTGTCTAAGTTAGACATTAAATGTAGGTTATTAGAACTGGCTGCTGGCCTTTTGTCTGGGGAATTTGCTGAGTACTTTTGCTTTCATTCCGATGAATGTTGCTGTTGCTTTTATTTTCCTAATACAGGAAGTAGTAACTCCCATTATTGTATTAAGCTGTTTCCTTTCTGAGACACTTTTGCAAGCTAGGTCTGCACGTTTCCTCTGTCTCACTGATCTTATATGTTATGTGTGTGCTTCCTGAAACTAAGCATTGATGGAAACTGTTAGCATGTTGGTGCACCTTTAACCGAGGAAGGTTACTTAGTCTGAAAACATTCTTCCCTCTACAGAGAAGCTTTTCAGCATTGTGTGCTGCTTTATGCTGCTAATACTCAGTGCTTTTCACAAGCAACTTTAATGAAGAACTAGCAGGTTTGGGATTTAGAAATAAAAATGACTAGTTCTCATTTCCGGACATGGATTTAAGTGTGGCTTCCATTGGCCAAGGTTTGGAAACACTTCCGTCTGACGGCTGCCTCATCTGTACCCAGCCAGCTGGACCTCTTCTGTTCTTTCACCTGAGCAGTTGTTCCTGTCCCATAGAAAATACTGGCATCCCTGACCTGTAATGATGTTGGAGGGTTAAGTGGTGGACTTCACCACTTAAAGACCTAAAGAATTAATTTCCACCTCCCTCCCCTAGGTTGAAGCTTTGTCATCCAATTTGGGGAGAGTACTCTCCATCCTACAGAATGTCCTGTATCTGACAGTCACACGCAGGAACAGATTTTTGGGAAGCAAGGGGATAGGATTTGTTCATGATCTTTCAGAGTTCCTTTTATGTCTTCAGTGTACACCAGTTTTTGTAAGAAACAAGTTCCATATGTGGTTTTGCTTTTTTCCTTGCTATATAGAAAGAGTATTTAGCTTAATTTAATCTTAAAAACTCTTTCTTGCTTCAAGAGATACCTCATGAAAATGTTCTAAAATTGATTATGATGATGGTTGTACAACTTTGTGAGTATAAGTCAAAGTATACTTTTAAAATGTTCATATTCTATGATATATGAATTACATCTCAGTTAAACTAGTGTGTGGATGTACACGTGTTTATGTGTATGTTTATGTACATGAGGTGCATGTGCGTGTGTGTGTGTACATGAGATTGCCCTTGGGTCCCAGTTCCAATATTTAATAAAGAAGCCCATTTGATCATATTAATTTTGCTTGTGGTTTTATAAGTCTTTTCATATTATTCCCCTGAGCCTTTCAGTCTCCTAGCTAAGGAGATCTAATTCTTATCAGTTTAACCTTACATGCTTTCATTTATCAACCAACAAGCACATATTTAGCACCTTTCTCCAGCTGCAGAAACCAAATTGTTATAGAGACAGTGGTGATGTGGGGAGAGAGGCAGAATTGTCACAGGAATTATTAATAATAAATTAAAGTAGCAACTGGAACTGCAGCCATTCTGTGTGGGAAGCACAATAGTGTCTTAACTATGATTGTGGTGACAGGAGCCAACAATTGAGTCCCTGCTAATGGCCCAACAGGGGAAGGGGTTGAAAAGAAGGAATGAGTGGTTTACATTACAAAGAGATTGTCTGAGAGCTGCTCAAGTGTGGTCAGGAGGGGAGGTCAGGCTGGAGACAGAAGGGATGATAACCGTGGAGCTGTCAAGGGCATCTCAGGGATTTAGGCAAGGGCTGTGGCAGTGCTGCACTGCCACTGAAGCAGATGTGGCCTGGCCTTGCATATCACTGATTGATAAAAAGGAAACACAATGAGAAGATAATTGAGTGAACCAGGGGCTTGGGCAGGAGTCACAGAATCTAAAAAGTGAGTCCTGGGAGCCATCAGAACTTCGGCTGAAAGTACTCCAGGCTTCACTGTGACTAGAGTTGACTATTCCTGTGGGGGAATAAATCTACCATGAGGGAGGGGTGTGTGTGTGTGTGTGTGTGTGTGTGTGTGTGTGTGTGTAATGCTGTGATTGGCAGATCTATTGAAAAGAATATGCCCTTGACATCTGATAAACTTCTGATCATGGCAACTCATTTCCAGAACATACAGACACACATACACACACACACACACACACTCACACTCATACATTGCTTTTACTGGATGCTTTGGTATATATTTAAAAAATCATGACCATTAGACTACAACCCATATCCATTGTCCATTTGTTCTGACTCTGTTCACATTAGCATTTTTCCCTCCAGTCCAGGCTGTAGCTGAGGATCATATATTGCATTGAGTTGTCATGCATTGGAGAGACTAAATGAGCAAACAGATGGGGCCAAATGTTAACAATTGATGAATCTGAGTACAGGAATATTCTCCTTGTGTGACTCTGCTGGCCTCTTTATCCTGGTCTCATAATGCTTGTAGTCTTGCCAACCACACTGCAGCCCCAGAGGCAACCTTTTTGTTCCTTAAAGGAGCCAAGCTATTCCCACCTTCGGGCCTTTGGGCCCCTTCTCCCTGAGCTGCACAGGGCTGGCTCCTTCTTGTCATTTAGCTCTCAGTTGAAATGTCACTTCTAAGAGAGCAGATCCTACTCACTGAAGTAATGACCTAATCACTTTCTATCCCTCTATTTTAATTGTCTGCCTTGCCCTATCACTAGCTGATAATTCTATCTTATTCTGTAGTGAATCCAAAACACCAAAACCACTTAGTAGGTGCTCAAAAACTATTTCTTGAATGAATGTATTCATTTAAGTGTTCAGAAGTTGGAGTTACTAAAACTTATGGCAGTGCCTTACAGGTGTGCTTTATGAAAGAAGATATAGTTCTTCAGAGCTCCACTCAGGGACATATACTCCAAGAGAAGACCTTGACTCTATATTTGAATATTGGTGAATGGATGCACTTTTATATTTTTTAATTTAACTATTTAAGACACTCCACTGTAATAAACGTTTTTGAGTATGAATATCTGCAAAATTATATCAGTAAGAGGACATCTGGTCTATATAGAAACCAGTGGTTCCAGTTATAGAAGTAGTATGTAAATTCTACTATATAGTAGTATATAAATTCAAAGAAAATAATAACTCATCATTTTAGAGGAATGGAATTATGAATAAGTTTTCCAAACCTTATATAAATGGTACTATTATTTTTCTGATTTAAAAAATATTTTAAGAGACAAAAAATACAATATAGATATGATTAAATATTAATAAGATTATAAATGCATTTTGGAATCAGAAGGACTTTCTTGATTTTAGCATACTTAGTAAAGCTTTACAGAAAATAGTGGTTATTGATCTGGGCTTTCAAAAATTCTTAGGACTCGAGGGTGGACAAATATAGTGAACAAAGAGAGGAAGAAAGCAAGAATCAAACCAGAGACTGTGAGGAGACAGGTGTAATGGAATGGAAAGCTCATATGTAAGGAATGGTGAGAAGACATTTTGGAGAGTTAAGGCAGGCTTACATTTTAGAAGATCTTTAAAATCAGGCAGAGAGGTTTTTAGGCTAGAAATGGAAAGAAATAAGGAACTACTGTAAGTTCTCCTTTTAATTTATATTTTTATTACACATTTGCAGTAAATGATTACTTCATTGAGTGGAGTCGGTACATGTACATAACACATCTTAATTCTTTTTTCATCCCCTTTTCCTGCCCTCTGTCCCATTATTACAAGTTCTTGAGGAGAAACATAACATGATGGTATGGATGTTCTGGGAGAATTATTCTGTGCAAAGAGTAAAACGAGCTTGCAGTTAGGGATGTAATACCAGGATCCATCTGGTGTCCATGGCAGATTCCAAAATCAGTCACAGGGCTGCTCCACATGGACACAGCCTGAATGCTTTCTTCCGCCATTACTAATCAATCTCGGTTGGCCATGACACCCACCTGCCTCCTCTGCACATGTCACACTGGAGGAGGGAACTGCGAAGGAGGAAGACAGAAGAGACACGAAGGCCCAAAGGATGAGAACCTGGATTTTAGTAGTTGCAAGAAAATAAGAAGAATTAGTATTTTGAGATCTTTATTTTGTATTCATAGTTTTATATTTTAATTAGGACCAGAAGTACTTTTGTATGATTCTTATGCAGTTGTTAAAGAAGTGTTGCTTTTCCTTTTGGGATCTTTGGCACTACTGTAGTTTGTAGGCACTTGGGCTTTTAAAAAATATCTTTCCTTAAATATTTAATAAACCTTGAAAAGAGTAACTCCAACAAACGATGTGCAAAAAAAATTCAACTCATGCTCACTTTTAATCTATAAAGATTTGGACACATCTGCTCTGTCCATTCCTGGGAATTAAGTTGTCAGAATATGTTAAGACACTATTTTAGGGTTTTTTAAAAAAGATTGTTTTCTGTTATTTTTAAAGCAATCTTTAGATTGCAAAATAGCAAACAAGATTAAAAATAAAATGAAATTGTCTCATCTTTGGTGGTGACAGCGGGGGAAGCTTCCACTCCATCAGTGTGTGGGCTGCAAGCAGAACAGAATGTTTATCTTAGCTGCATGTTGAAGTTGGAAAATAAAGTTAGTGATAGCTAAAAGGCCTTCTTTTGAATAACTTGTCACAAAGGCAAAACAAATCTACTGGCAAATCAAGTCTCCTTTATAAGCTAGGATTGCATTTCTTAATGGAGCTGAAGATGCCATTGCTTTGCCATTTCAGCTTTCACTTCTGTCTACTGCATTGGTTCAGGTTAACATCCAAGTACCTCTGATTCAAGGTTTAGTTGTTGAGACCAGTGGCACTTACATTTTTTTATTGATGACATTTCTTTTTTCTTTGTTTCTTCTGTTCTTTCATTTTCGTTTTCTTTCTTTCTTTCTTTTTTTTCATTGTCTACGGCACATGATCAAGAGCTTACAAGACCCTATGAAAAAGCTAGTTGAGAAAGAAGAAAAGAGGAGGATTGCCCAGCAGGATACCACGGAGGCAGCAGGCCAGGAGCCAAGTCAGTAAGTCCCAGCCCCTTCTCTGACACTGTCTCCCTGCCAACAGGTGAGGGCGCCACGGTCCCCATCGACCCAGTCCAGAGTGGTCATCTCACTCCTCACACCTCGGAGTAGATGCATTAACATGGAGGCCAAGCTCTTTGGCACATCTTCCTGCTAGCACCCTCCTCTCACCCAGTAGAAGACCCACTTCAAGAGTCCACAGAAGAAGCACCCTTTTGAGGAGCTGGCTGGGATAGGAAGGGGCTGCCTGGATCTCCGTCCTTCAGTCTTTGCCCTAGCTGTGTGTTCTTTCCGGTTTCTGTCCCTACCTGGCCCTGTTTTCACCAGTACTAACCAGATGCTGTGCTAGACAGGAAGTACCCTGGGCTTTTGTCTCATAGAGGCTGATGATTTCTGAAATGGCCTCAGGACTGCACACCTATCACTGAGGTATTGTCCTGCAAAGGTACTGGGTTGTGAATTTCCCTTTTCACTGATCTGACTTTGGATTTTTTCCTCTGTGAAGCAGAGCATAGCCTCCAGTGCAAGGGGTGACTGCTAGTCTCGATTTCTTCCCTCCATACATGGTGCCTCCATTATTATAGATACTGCTGGATTTATCAGTGTATGAGGCACGTGGTTCGTAATCCCAAAGAATGAAAAAGAGGTTTAAATGGGAGTCAGAGTCATGTGCTATGGAGATGGACTAGCTCGGGGGAACGCAGTTAGTCTGAACTGGCTGGCCCAGGAGAAGCAAAGGAGATGACCTTATTTCGGTTCACTATTCCTTATCCACACACGCAAAACCTTTAGATGACAATTTTAGGGTAAGACAGGCTTATATTTTTTGCTTATATTTGTAAATAAAATTTCAGATTTTTTTCTCATAGGAATATCCGGCTGCTGCTATTATTCCTTTTTACTTTTAAACTAAGCGCTCAAAAATTTTGCTGGTACAGAACGAAAAACAACTTTTCACTGTAGAACAGAGTACAGTCCCATTGGTTTTGTAGGGGAAACTTCTGAGACCTGTTTCTAATAAGGGCGATAATGCTGCTGTCATTTCCTGAGCACCTACTATGTGCTGTACATGATGGCAGGTGCCACTTAGGTGACTCATCTTCACGTGTGCCCTCTGCATATTCAGTGGGCATTGCCCCATCGTAAAGAGGATGGAAGGCTCTGAGAGGCTGGGGGAGACCAAACTAACGCCGTTAAAGCACTAGGAAATCACCTAGGACTTTCTTGATTTGTTTTCATTGATTTCAGATTTCTTAACTATTCCACTACTTCAGTTTTTAAAAGCTCAAAATTTATAATCCAGTCACTACTGAAATGACAATGCAAATCTGACAAGAACTGTGGTCAGAAATAGCGGCTGTAAGTGAATCACGGGGCTCGGAGGAACGCTCAGACAATGGATGAGACTCACGGCAGTGACGTGTCTATTTTTAAAGACACAGGAAGAGTGTGTTAGGTGACTACCCACCTGGATTTGACAGTAATCCTGCTTTCAGCTTTCTGTAGGTTGGCTGATCTCTTCAGTAACACCAGGAATCAGAATAAACCACGGTTCAGCCATCAGTTTTTTATTGTTACTGTGTTTCCCCGAAAATAAAATCAAACAGCCTTGGAAACTAGAGATCAAAAATGCCAACCCCAATCAGCCTGTCCTTGTCCTGTCTGCTATTACAGAGTAGCCACTGAGCAAGAGAAGGGGGAAGTATAATCTTGTGCATGACACTGGCCATCACTGTGATAACAACCAGCTAGGGCTTATCTTCCAGTTAGATCTTATTTTGAGGGAAAATAGTATAACTGTACATATCTAGCCCAGCTATCCCTCACTGTCCATCTAGATATTTACAGAACATGTGCCTTCTGATGAAACTAAACTCAGTTATAAAGATGAGGCAGAATGGGAGAGAAAGCCAGCAATTTTATTTCTCCTTCAGAGAATATATAGCATGTAAATGACCTTTCATTCTGTTTGTGATATGAGTGTGTGTATTAATAATTGAAGTAATATATACTGTACTGAAAATCTGTATCATAAATATAACATTTGCAGAATTTAATGACTATTTTTTTTAATTTAAGATTAATTTCATTAGAAGATGAAAACCAGTACAAGGAATCCTCCAGTTTTAATAGTAAGTTTTGATTTTCATTTAGAATTGCTTCTGAAACACTACTAAGCACTCAAGATCCAACTCGTTTTCATTTTTTATAAACTCCCTCTAGACCTTTCTTCTTTGCCAGTCAAGAAAAGAATATGTTAATTTGCTTTCTGTTTTGATTCTAAATGTCAAATATTAACAATGCCAATCCTGTTTACTGATTGGTGGGATTGCAGTATATTTTGAACCAGAAAATGAAATGCTTGAAAGGCAGCCCTTCCAAGGAGCAGCCACAAATGAGACCTAGCAGAAAGCAAGTTCTTTCTACAAAAGATAAAACGATTTCTGCTGTTGCCTTTTCTAGTTCTAACTGCCATGTGGTCTCTGAAAATAATCTCTGTAAGGTCACATTATTGCATCTGGAGAGACTGGTGTTTGGTGATTTGTGGGTATGTGTTGGTCATTGTTAGGGACTGATGAGAAGAGCTCAGACCCTGCTCTGCTAGGCTGCCTATAATGAGTGGTACCATGTCCCTCAGGTGACCCGAATCTGACGTCTTAGGAAAAAGAGGCCACTGGGAGATGACACAGTGTGTAGTGAAGGGCTCTCAGCTATTTCTGCCTCCTGCATCACTGCTAGTTTTGTTTTTTTAATTGGCTCTTCACCTCATGTGGGGTAGAGTGTATGGAAAATAATGGTAGAAGTGATGTTTTATAATACTGAGCCTTTCTCTCACTGACACTCAAAATCCTTGGAGATGTAGAGGAATAATTTATAGGTGTTATGAAGAGAACTAGAATCACCAGCCCTCTGTTCGGCAGGCCTTCTTGGGGATGTGCTCTCCTCTCACCTGTCTTGCCCTCCACTAGGGCAGCCTTTATAAAAATTAGCAGGGGTCAAAGCAGATCCTAGAATTTTCCTGTGCTCAATTCTGCTCTTCACCCTTTCTCTTGCTTCTGACTTCCTACGTTTTGGAACACTTGCCTCATCTACTTTTTCTTTCCCCACTTCCCTCCTGTACATTTCCTTGTCTCTTATCTGCCTTTCAGAAAAAGCAAAACTGCTTACTCTCTCACCTCCACAGCTTGGCTTCCTGACATCCCCTCGTGCATGTCTGCTCTCACGTATTCATGCACTTGTGCATTTGTTCAGCACATGTTTACCAAGAGCTGCCTCTGTACATAGTTGGACATATCCAGACCCTCTTGGGCTGGGGCTTACAGGGTAATCAGATGGTGGCCTAATAGTCACACACTGGGGCAACTGCAACTCTGTTGACAGCCATAAAGGAGAAGTGCAAGGCTCTGGGCATGTGTGACAGAGAGGCCTTATCTGTCTCAGGAGATCAGGGAGCCAGCTCAAGCTAAGTGTTATTGCAAGACATGTCAAAACAAGAGGCACAGCCTGGACAAAGGCTGTGAGGTAGGCAGGACCAGGAAAACGTCAGAAGAAATATTCCAAAGCATCAGGTGGGGGAGCAGGTGGTGGAGGCTGAGCCTGATCCCACTGGCCATGGAAGAGCTCACTGCATCTATCCCAACTCTTCAGCCTCAGTGGCCTTCAGTGGGCCTGCAGCATGAATCATTAATATTGTGGGAATCAAGGTCATCCAATAAATTTAGTTCTGTAGAAAAATGTAAAGTCCAGTTTATTGTATCTGTATGCAAGTTACAAATCTATATAAATTATATCTTCATACAATATATGACTATGCAGGATAAAATGCAAGTTTTTCTCTTGCATTGTACAATAGAGTTATGTGTGGCATTTGCATAATATTTTGAGATTGTAAATGTCTGACATCTTGATTTATATATATGCAGAATGGAATTCATTATAATGAAGTGATATCTGCCTTTTATTCTGTGATCTGTAGAAAATCTAATGAACACTTGAGCAAACTAACTTTTAAAACTGTTCTCTTACACACATACAGACATACAAAATGTATTGTTCAGTTCTTGGTTCATGGTATAAACACAAAGTACAGATTTCCAGTATGGCCCCTGCCCCCACATATACATAGCCTCTCCTGCTATCAGCAGACACTACCAAAGTGGTACATCTGTTGAATCAGTGCACCTACATTGACACATCATTACCTCCTAAAGTCCATGGTTTACATAGACTTCACTCTTCATGTTAGATGTTTTGTGGATATTAAAAATATAAAATGGCATGTATCTACCATTAAAATATCATACAAAATATTTTCACTGCCTTAAATATTCTCTCCTCTACCTACTCATCCCACTCTCCCCCTAAGCCCTTGGCAACTACTGATGTTTTACTGTCTCCATAGTTTTGCCCTTTCCAAAATGTCATATTGTGGGAATAATACAGTATGCAGCATTTTCAAATTGGCTTCTTTTAGTTAGTAATCTGGCTTTTTATTTCAGCCAGGCCCATATGGCTGAAGTTCATTAGCAACATCAAGTAATAGTCAATTACTTAACTCACACACTCATTTGTCCACGGATAGAGAATTGTTAGGCCCATGTCATATAATTTTCTGGGTTACTACCAAACAAAGCAGAGATGCAGGGCTAGTTCTGCATTCATGAGAGCCAACAACTAGAGTAAGATGTGATCTGAGGGCTCCTCCTTCTGCATGAGTGAGTTTGTGGATGCTATTTCTTCCTAAAGCTCTGCATTTCCATTACACTGCAATCGAATGTGAACATGTAAACACTCTGAGTTGGTGATAACCAATTGCCCATGTTGTATTACAGCTGAAGATGGAAAAAGTATTTTATCTGCTTTAGACAAAAGCTCTGCCCAGGATGTATATTCAGGTAATCTAGATTAAGGAAAGCTACTCAATTTAAATAATTTGACTTAGACTTACAAAATAAAACTAACGCACAGTTTTTCTTTCCCCTCCTCTTGAAGGACCTATGGATGAACTGTTGGACATGAAACCTCAGGAAGGTGGTAAGATTTATGTATTTCTTTAAGGTTATATTTTAGTTTTACTTCCTTTTTAAACAAAAGAAAATGTAATATTTATCTTTTTAATAGCTTTGCAGTACTGTACTAAGTAAATTTGGGGAGCGGGTTGACAGTCTTTATAAACTACCTTGCCTAGGCCTAATTGTGGATCTGACTTTGTTACTATAGTTAATTTCATAATTCCAACTACTAAACTGAAAGTTAATCAGAAGTCACATGCTGTAGTAGAAAAATGCCTTTCAGAATGAGACAAGTGTAGATTTGAATATTGGTTCCACCATAAACGAGCTATACAGCCTTCACTAGTTTGCTTGACATTTGAACTCCCTAAGCTTCAGGTGTTCTCATTTGTAAAATGGAACCAATGGCAGCAGCCTCCCTGGGTTATTTTCAGGATTGGAGATTGGCTGTGTGAAGGATACTATGTGGTCTCTCACACAGGGCACTCTTGAAATGCTAATCAGTTGAGAGCATGACTAGAATATTGTCTAGATGGTTTATTATGCTGCACCTCCACTGAACCCTAATCCAGGGGGTGCATTTGCCTGGTGGAGTCCCACAGTCAAGTTTACCAGACCTGAAATCCCATATTGACTCCTGAAAGAGAGTCTAGAAAAGTGGATGTGGATAAGACATGGATAGTGTTAGGGGATGCCAAGAAACTGATCGTCGCTTCTGTTCTTTGTCCTACAAGATTTCCTTTTAATGATTTACCAAAGTCCAAAACCCCCTGACATGTTGAATCGAACATCAGAATATCCCTTGCCCTGGTGACAGACACAGTCTGCTCTGGTTACATAGGGTTCTTACTGGACAGAAAGAGTCAACTCAGGCTAAGCTTGATGGGGATTTGATTCACAGAATATGAAAGGAAGTAAGTCTCTGGAAAACAGAGAGGACATTGATTAAATGTTTATCAGAAGTGGGAAGTCACCACACTCTGGTGTTATTTCTAGGGTTTAGGAATATAAATTTGAGAGCAAAAATCTGCTTTTTATATCAGTGTCTTACTGGAAGTCAAGACTATGAGATGCTTTATGAATGTCTGTGAACTTTCATCAAAATGACTAGTCGTTTGTAAATATTGAAATCATACGAGTAATGAAATTAATGAGTAAGCAGTCAATGCACATCACTGCACGTGGTCTCCATTTTAAAAAAATTCCCCACTGGTTTCAAAATAGATTGTTTTGATGTAATAAAGGTATCTTTTACAGATTCCCTTTTTTAGAGAGGGGAAACATTTTAATCCTACCAGAATGACATAAAGAGAACAATGCAACAAGCCCTAGGTGCCTACCACCCATTTTCAGCGAGTCTTAACATTTAACAAATGTATTTATCATCATTTATGTGATTCAGCTTAATCCCAATTTTTTGTGTGATTTGAATCTAGGCCTTTGAACTGAGCTAAATGCCCAGCTCATTTTTGTTATTAAGATAGGGGATTGCTGAGTTGCCCAGGCTGATTCAAACTTGCTTTCCTCCTGCCTCAGCCTCCTTTAGTGCTGGGATTGCAGGCATGAGCTACCAAGCCCAGCTCCAATGTGTTCTTTTTTGAGGGGGAAGTGAGACACAGTCTTACTGCATATTCTAGGCTGGCCTTAAACTCACTGTGTAGGCCAGGTTGGCCTCAACCTCAGGCGATCCACTTGCCTCATCCTCCCAAGTGCTGGGATTACAGGTACACACCTCCCATGCTCAGCTTCTAATATCTCCTTTATGTGACTTGTCCTGGCTTTTATTATCATCCTATTTGATTTTATTATTTTCATAGATTTAATTTTTGAATAGTATATTCCCATCAGTACCCAAAAAACCCCAAAATACTATAGTAGTAAAAATATTATGAAAAACTCTTACTCCGATCTACCAGTGATCCTTCCAGTATTTCTGTGCTCAGACATAGCAGAGATCTATCTATCTCTCATGTTTTCCTTTCTTACCAAAACAAAAACAAACCAACACACACGTACACACACACACACACACACACACACATGCACACACACGCACAAAGGTTCTTGGCTTTGGCTTTGGATTTTTTTATCTTGTTAATAGTGGTACCACAGGAACCCAGTAGCCAGCATTCTTCACAAAATTAAATCAGAAACTCCTTTGCCTGAGATACATGCTCCATTTCATCAGCTTCTTTACTAATTTAAAACAACTTTCCTGTAGTTGATTTTGTGTATAGTAGTTGATTTTGTTAGTTTTATAGAATAGCAACTTGTATCCCCTTCAGGGCCACTCAGTTTAATTCTAAAGATAAAGAATGTGCTCTTCCCTAACATGTGTCCTTGTTCTCAGGCAGAAAGATTTACAGATTTTCTCAATTAAATGCAATGTCACATAATTTCTGCTTTCCCTTTGTCACTGCCAACCCACAAAGCCCTTCTTGAGGTGCAAGCAATACTTCCCTGCTATCATCTGCCTCTTCTCTGCTGTTCATGGCCACTCCTGCAAACAGATCCTCTCAGTGCACAGAGAACTCATGGTGACTGATAAGAATGCTCATTAATGTGTTGACATCGAAATGTGGCCTTTTGAAAAACTGCTGGAAGGCCCAAATCCTAAATTAAAATGCTGGTTATAATATGGAAAACATTAAGTAGTCAAGAAATACAAAGAACTTAATCCAGGGATGGCTGACTTTATAGGACCAGGGCCCATAAGCTCTCGCACCCTGCTGTTTGGGGGCTCATTCCCTCCCAGTGGTAATTTCGTCAGATGGTACAATGCTATCAAAAGACAGACTGCCTGTGATAGTCCTAATGATTCTCAAAGAGCCACGGCCCCCCGAATCACTCAGATTCAGTGTCGTAATAAAATTTGCTTTCTCGTACTAAATGTAACAGAAGATCAACATTTTGCCACAGTTTATAAAAATGTTCTAAGTGGAAAGAAACTTAAGGACATTATGCGATCTTTGACAGTGGCTCTGAAATTGCCTTTGACCATGTGTGACAATCTAACCTTATTGCACTTTGTTTCTCAAAGTTGGACCAAGAAAAAAACTAGCTTGTGACTGAACAAAAAGTGATGTTATAAAAGCAGATGAGAATTCTGTGAACTTGGTTCACTTAAAATCTTATCCTTTGGCCTCACCCAGAAGATCCTGAGTCAAGATTACCTGAGCCAATTTAAAAACTTGTTTGTCCATATTACGATATTTGTCTTGTCATTTTCTTGGTTATTACTCGTGGTTCTAAATTCTGACCACATATTGGTAGCTCATTCAGTAGCTACCAGAGGCCCGGATGAGAAGCTGTAGGCCTGGCAGTCATACTTGTTTATCCCTTATTGTGTTGCTTCCTCTGAAGCATCCAGAACTGCTTCCTGCAGGCATCATGTATTTGCACTAGGGATCTGATTGCTTCCTGACATGCAGTGTAGCTACCTCATTATCGTTTCTCATAATTCCTTCCCACCTCCCCCAGTATTCTTCGATGTGCTAGTGGCTTTAGTCCTTTCGTAGAATAATGATAGGCTTTTTTTGGCGGTGCTGGGGATTGAACCCATGGCCTTGTGCATGCTAGTCAAGCTCTCTGCCATTAAGCTATAATCCCAGCCCAGTAATCATGTATTTTTACAGTCAAGTACTGTTCTTAATCACCATCTACTCAAAAGTATTCTATGTAGATTTATCCTTGTAAAACCTTTCCTCAGCCCCATGCTTCATGTCTCTCAGTAAGAGTCCTTGGTTGCTAAGATCTAGTACTAAAAATGGAGGAACAGACTTGAGAATCATCAGCAAGTTGTTTGTTTCTTTGCTTGTTTTTAGGGTCCACTCAGGTCTAGCACTATTGGATTGTTGTTAGGGGTGGATCTCCCTGAGCCCTATCTGTTCTTATTATAATCTGTGTCCTGTTGTTGTTGCTGGTGGTGTTTTTGTTTTGTTTTTTTAACCAGAAAGGACTTTTCAGAAGCAAACAGCATTCTTGAATTCCAAACAAGTACAATTTGTTACCAGAGCCTTGTATAATGAAGAATATTTTTCTGGTTAGACACTTTAGGAAGGTGGTTTTCTACCCCTCTTCCCCTTACTCTGTTTTGGGTGATGTGAGGATAGTGTTGGTGTTTGGGGTTTTCGTCTGTACTGCAAATGTGTGGCCTTTAAGATTAGTCATCATGCAGAAGGCAGAGGCCAGGGAGAAACCCAGAGCAGGAGTCTTCCTGTTTCACACACAGATGAGGGTAAATGAAGTGACATTTATCTGTTTTCCTGTGCTCTCGTTTTCGGTCTGTGTAGTTATGTTTCCATCTTCTGTGTCTCTAACTTATGCTGAGGTCATGAAACACAGGATGATTTCAAAAATACTACCTGAACAAGTGTCTTGCGTTTCCCATACTTTGTCTGAACTTGCAAGTTTCCTTTGTATTTGAGTTTTCACAAGCTAGAGATCGTTGATTCAGGATCAGCTCCCCTAGGAATGCATTCCCAAGGGCATGGGATTCTTATTTTTGGAACTCAGGTAGTGTAGGGTAAGCAAGCCCTGTGGATCTGCCATCTGCCCATTCTGCCATGTGCCTGCATGAGGCCTGGCTGGAGGCAGATCCCTCTGACCTTGCAGTTCCTCGACATTTAAGTTTTTATTTGAAATCCTAACTATGTTCTATGTAAAAGCAGGGTGCTGCACTGAGACAGCACCTTGGCCTGTGAGTCAGGGGTCCCCAGCCAGTATCTGTAATAAATAACTTATATGTCCTTTATATGAGTAGGTCATCCACCCTGGGTGTCCTTTTCCTCATCTGTAAAATGAGTTAGAGGAGATAGTCTCTAAGATCCGGTTCGGTTTCGGAAGAAAAATTATATATGATTCCTCTCTTTGAGAAGAGACAGTAGGTTTCCAGACAGGAAGGCAGGAAAGCATCCTGACCAATGGCAGGCACAGGAAGACTTGGGGGCTTCCCTCAGTGTGGCCAGGTAGCCGGAGGGCTGCGTTAGAGCTTGACTGGGGACATCCTGGATGCCGCTCCCCGCTCAGTGGCCCAGAAGAGCCACTGAGGGTTTTTGAGTAAGAGAGTGGTCTGACAGCTGGACTGAGCAGAGGCACACAGGAGGAGGCTGCCTCGTGGAGCGACAGCAGCCTTGCCAGTGGCCGCACTGGGAGGGGTGCCAGGTAGAAATTTATGGTCAGAGGTCAAGAAAGAACTTAGAACCGGGGAGGGAGATTTGGGATCTCCCAGGGTAAGATTAGAAGCATGGGAACAGATAAGATCTTGGATAGAAATTGAAGAGAGGTTTGACGGCTTAGGATGGAAAACATATGTCAAAGAGACAGGACACCTTCCAAGAGAATCACCTTGTGGCAACCCTCAGGAGATGCCAGCACTTCCAGAGCGAGGCCATAGTGCAGTGTGCTATGGAGGCTGAGGCCTGGGCAGAGGGAGTTGGAATTGGCCTTTAGGGTCTCACCCATAAGAAGCCACTGCTGTGTAACATGGGGGCAGGAACTTAATCCAGGCAGCTTGGAAAAAGGCAGAGGCCAGGTAGGAAGATGAAAAATCACAACAGTAGTTTGAAGGGTACAAGAGGTGCATACAGCAGTGTGAAGTGAAGACTGATAGCTGTTGGGAGACGCACATGTCTTCTGAGGCCAGAGGAAGAAGGCCTTGAAGAACAGAATGCTGAAGATGCTGGAGCTGAATGTTGGTGGCAACTGAGGAGGCACCCAGAAAGGGCCACACTCAGGAAGGAAGAGGGAAAGAATGCATAAAGGCTTGGGGAGCCCGAGGCAGCGAGGTGAGCACATCACATCTGCTGGCTTTTATTTTTATAGTAACATCTATGGTTGGGTCATCTGATATGAAAATACATATGGGAGCTCGGGAGCCCTCGCAAAATGAAGGGGGCTTGAAGTAGCCTCTGTGGCATTGGTACCGGGGTACTTCACAACCTTCACTCAGTTTCAAGACAGAAACAGGGTGAGGCACACAATCCCATAGGCACCCTTGCCTGTCTCCTGAGGAGGAAGCCCTGACTCCACTTGTGTGGCTCCAACCAGGCCTTCTCTCGAAAAGTTTATCATATCTCTGCCCATGTCTTCATTTGCTCCCAGTTGAGTTGGATGATTTTCAAAGAAAATGATAGCACGATTTGATTCTCAAGTGCTTAGTGACTACTATTATTTCTCAAGTCTCAACTTGTCCAGTTACAGACCTAAACCTGTCCTTTTCTACTTGTAATTAAGTTTTTCATACAAGTTATGTGGAGTAATTTCAGGCATCTTAATTATCGGTGCAATAGCTGGATGGTTTCTGTGTTTTATGGTTCAAGCCAGTGCCAGTTTCATTGCTTTTAGCTAATAAATTCTCTTAAAAGACCGGATGTTCATAGTGCAGCCTGCTTTAACTGTTACATAACCAGGATACTAAATAATGGCCAATTTCAGGGGTGGTATGGGCAAAATCCATACCCAGAACTGGCTCTAGATGCTACCATCCTTAGCACTGCCTCTTTTCTCACTTCTGTGATTGGAATATTTGATTTTGATAAGATAAAATTAGGAATACTTTGGTTGCAAAGATAGAAGCCCTTCTTGGAATAGGTTAGGTGTAGAACTTTAAAAAGAAAAAAAGAATATACAACCCATGTAATTGAGGATGTATACAGTAGATTGGCATCAAGCAAAATTTGATCCAGAGGCTTAGATTCTTTTTCCAGCTCTCATTTGTTTTCCTCTCTGTGTGGGCTTTGTTATCACTAGACGCCTAAAGTCTGTATCTTTGGACCCTGGAATCCCAAAGAAAGACCCTGTTCGGTCTCATTTCCATCTGTGAGACTCAGGGATGCCTCTAGTGTGTGCCCATTCCTGAGCCAGTTACTGTGGCCTGGGAAATGGAAGACTCTGGCTGCACAGCCACACGTTGACTTAGGCTGGAGGGGATGAGACCTCAGAGATGCCTCGCCAGGATCACAAGAGAACTGAAGAAGAGAGAAGAGATGCCAAGTCAGTCTACTGTACACACCATAGCATAAAACCTAAGCAGTAGAACTCAAAATAGAATTTTTGCAGTCTATGGTTACTTCGGACGACTCTTGAGTTTATTTGTTGTTGCTGAAGTTAGTGGTAATATTCCCTAGATAGACAGCTAGACTGCAGCAGTGAACCTTCCCTCAGGGCTGGACTTGGCATAGGGCTGAATGAAGTGACCAGAAAAGGAAAGCATATTGCTTTCAAGGCTTCTCTGAAGTCATCTTGACCTTAGAGTCTGCATGTCAATTTGAATTGGTTCAAATTAAGTGGGTTTGGTTCAGTCATCATCTGGTTTCAGTCAGGCCAGAAAATAAATCACAAGAAAGTGTTTGGGCATTCCAGTCCCACCGGAAAGTAGGCAGCTAAAGAGATTTGCAAAGTTAGCACATGGTTAAGGGGGGTGACACTGAGAGATTGACAGAGACAATGCGTGGACACACGTGTTAACAGACTTGTCCTGACTCGGCCAGCGACGTGCACTCTCCCTCCGCTCCTGCCCTCGGTCAGAGGCAGGATCCTGGCTTCCCTCAATGACCCAGCCTTGCTGCTTCCTTGCTACCCTGTCCTACAGCACTGTCAGAGCTTGCTGAAGATGCCATTTCTCATCTTCCACCCACCATACCTCCAGGCTATATCTCAGAAAAAATTTCTTTGATAATACAAACAATAAAAATGCTTAAATTAGATAGTTATCTGATTAAAGTGATTTTTTGCCACTATTTTAAACCACAGAGATGTGAGTAACTAGACTCTCCCCTCCCTGATTTATAGCCAGTCTGCTCAGCACATCAAAAATCCCCTCAATCTTTAGATCTTTATGTAAAGTGTGGGTGAAAATAGATGCAGTAAGGCTGACACACAGAAGGTTCATTTTTTAAAAGCCCCTCATTTACTAATTATATATCGTTGAGGGGAACCTGATAGTCTTACTTAATATGACTGTATCAGATTTGCAATGGCTCTGAAAAAATATAAATCATGATTTTTTTTCTTTATATCAGGACTTAAAACAAAAATATTTGCAGTTTACAGGTGGCAATTACACACCACAGCAAAGCCACAGTCAATAAAACTGTCAGTCCTCGGTTCTCAGAATAAGCAGAAAACCACACGGAAGGGTTGGCTGCAGGACTCCTGATCACAACATCCCCATTCTGCTTGTGTTCCACAGCCAGCATGCTTCAGGGTGCCACTAAAAGGAGAGTTTTCTAGTCTTCTTCTGTACACCCATGACTTTCAAATCTTTTGGTCTTCCTAACAGCGCTCTGAAGTAGGCATCATTAATAGGGTAACTTCACAGATGAGAAAAGAGAGGCTCGGAGGCCTAAGGGTCTTCCTGAAGTCACACGGCAAGGAAGGGATGGACCTGGGCCTCCCTAGGCCTGGAGCTCATTTCCATCCTCCAGATCTGCGTCCCTAGTCCACAAAGCACCCCTTCAGGATCAGTCCTTGATTTGCCCTGTTGCCTTGTTATTCCCTCTCTGCTACCCTCAGGCAAAACACACCCACGTTCCTTTACTCCTGCGGTTGTGCTTCAGCAGAAGAGGGAAGAAGCAATGCTGCCTTCCTCCCTCAGACATTGCCAGACCTCCCAGCATGCTCCCCAGGGCCAGGGCATGGTGAGGTCTCTGCCCAGCCTGGGTGGTGGGACAGGCTGCCACATGAAGTGTTGGCTGCTCCAGCCCAGGCCAAGTAGACTGAGGGCTCGTGTGGGAAGATTCGGGAAGCTGTACAAAGCAGGAATGAGATTCTCCAACAGGCTTTCAATCTGGGCTTTGTTTCAGATCTGAGAAGTGTTTTGGTAAATTTGCTTTTATGTTAAGGAAAAAGCTGATGCTCAGAGACTGGACTTGCTTTGGGAGGAAGAGGAGTGAGAAATCACTGGATTAAAAATTTCATTCCAAAATCTGTTAAGAAAGGCTATAATAGAATAAATGTATATTTCGATTAACCTTTTCTTAGATCTAGCCATTACCTAATCTGGCCCAGCCCAGCCCCCATATTTATCCCGGAGGCCTGAGCCCTAAGAAATCATGTGTCCTATGCTCTGTTACCTCCATCAGCTTGCCTGGGCCCGATGGTGGAGACCCCAGAACCTGACAGTGCTGACAAGGATGACTTGCTGCTGTTGAGTGAGATCTTCAACGCTTCCTCCCTGGAAGAGGGGGAGTTCAGCAAAGAGTGGGCAGCTGTGTTTGGAGACAGTCGGCTGAAGGAGCCCACAGCGACTGGGGCCCTGGGAGAGCCAGATGCCAAGTTCCAGACAGGCTCCGGATTCCTCCCTTCACAGCTTTTAGACCAAAATATGAAAGACTTACAAACCTCGTTACAAGGTGTGTACTACAGTGATCAAAATTAGCTTTTGTGCTCATTTATTTTGTGCTTATTTGTTCTCTTTTTCTTTTACTCCAGATGCATATTTGTTGCTTCATTGTCTTTTTTTATATGTATATGTTTTCTTTTATTTTTATTTTATAGCCAGTATCTTTTCTTTGGGGTTTTTTTGTAGAGGGGAGTGGGTATTTTTATTATACATCCTGTGACTCTGTAGCTGAAATCCCAAAATCACGTTCCAACTTTAAAATCTGTTATAGAGTTTAAGATCTATTCCTTCTCATAATTTTTTCCCTGTTTTACCTCTTTTAACATTTCTTGTGCAGAAAATGCCAGGGGGGTGGTTTTCAATCTTACTTTGGTTTAAGGATTTTTTGTGTGTATGGCATGAGGAGAGGGTTTAGTTGCCTTCATAGTTGTGGCACTGTTGGCGTGGCCACCAGCCTGAGTTCTTCCATATATCCACAAGGCAGAATTCCCTGAGTGCTCATAAACATGCCCTCTTTTGGGCGCTGACTGACAGCACATTGGGCCTTTACCATTTAGTCCACTCTATGTTATCTTGCACTTGCTCTCTCCGACTTGACTTACCCTTACCCCTAATGTCCCCCAGGTCAGCTGTTTCTGCTCTGCCTCAACACACAGTGAATCCCCACCCAAAGCCTCAGCAAACATACTTTCCACACTGATCAATAGTAGTTGGCCATCCTGGGAAGGTTTCAAGGTACAACCAAGGCTCAAAAGCAGGTCACATGTTCCCACATTGATTTAAAGTGTAAAAATTGAGGGCTGGGGATGTAGTTCAGAGCATTTGCCTAATGTGCATGAAGCAGTTGGTTCAATTCCCAACACTGGGGAAAAAAAAAATACACAATTGAAAATTCAAGTTGAAATGTGAAGTTTTAAGTTTCTAAGCAGGCAAACCTCAGGAAGGAAACTATTTTCTACTGTCTTAACACTTTTTCCTCTTTCATGTGATGTTCACTGTAAGACAGAAATTAGCATTAAGACATTCTCAGGTTGTTTGACTTTTCCGTAAATTTAGGCTATCTTCTTAATAAACATGTTTATCTGGCACTTAAAGCCAAGTGCAATGGGCAGAGCTAGAATGATTAAGTAATTATGGGCTATTAAACCCTCAGATTTTTGGAGATGAGATCATGGGTACAGGAGTTGGTGGGCAACACAAAAAATGTCTTCCCTCTTTTTTTTAAATGAAATACCTGATTCCTTTTATCTTCTTCTGTGAGTCTTGTTTTGCAGCCATCTCATGTGTTAACAGTGACAGGGTTAGAGATGGCATGGATAAATGAGATCCAAAAATGCTTCTGCACCCGGAGTTTCTCCCCTGGGTTTCACAGTCTGCTCTGGAGCTCAGATGAGCAAAGGTTGCCAACCGACTTGAGTTTCATCCCCACCCACCTGTGGCAGAGGTGCTAACAGGTGTGGGAGAGTCACAAGGCCAAAGCTCAGGATCCTCTGCTTAGATCTTTGAGGTGCTGGAGACTCTCCAGCTGTGTTTCAGAAGGAACCCTATTGGAGCCCCCAGCTTTGGTGACACATGGGCCCCGCTGCAGAAGAACACAGTGATGGCTGAGCGTCAGTTGCTACAACACCCTACAGTGACAGCCAAGAAGGTTGCTCCACGGCCTCTTCCTGAGCAGGCGGAGTGAGAGAGGCTCAGAGCGCCAACCTTAGAACTTGCACCTTTTTATGGCAATGGCCCTGGGACCTTGCACATCAACCTTGCCCATGTCCAAGAGGAAGGCATCAACCACACATAGGACAAAAAGAAAAAAGCAAGCTGCACTGTGGAGAGAGAAAGAGGTTCTGCAAGAGGAGGCCTGTTCTCAGGCAGACAAACTCCCAGTTGAAGTGGCTGTCCTGCTGGCACTTCAGCAGGGTGCTCATTCATTAACAAATATTTATTGGATCTCTGTGTGCTGAGCACTGGGGATTCATCTGAGAACGAAACAGACAAAGCTCTCTGCCTTTCTGGAACACACATATGATGAGAAGGAAATAAGAACAGTAAGCATAATAAACCAGTCACATAGTAGGTTAGAAAGTGACCAGTGTTAGGGAAAAAGGAAAAAGTATAGAAGCAGTAGTGAGTGCTGGGGATGGCAGGGAAGGTTGGGTTCCACAGCTACACCATATTCTTACTGGGAAGAACTTGCAGGGAGTGAGAATTAGCCAGATGGACACCTGGACATTGAGGACAGCCTTTACTTACACCCAAAGGTGAGGAGTGCCCCACGTGGTTGAAGGTCTGGAAGAACATTGGTTGGAGCCAACTGAGGGGAGACTCACTCAGAAGAGTGGCCGTGAAGCCACATCACTGTGGCGGTGAAGCCACACGGAGGCCTGGCCACACAGGGCCTCATGGCTACTGGGAAAATCTTGGGCCTTTTTTCAGTCCAAATTAAATTGGGAATTCTCATAGTATCTCCAGCCAAGAAGTGACATGATCTGATTTACTATTTAAAAGAATCATTTTGGCTGCTAAACTTTCCTTTCTTCTTCTGGGATTCTATCAAGATATGGTTAAAGGAGTTGTTTTGTAATTGCTGAGTTATCCTGTTTCTTTTGTGTGGAAACAACTACCTCCTGGAAGCCTTTGGGACTCAAAAGAACAGGGGAGAAATGTCATACCCAAGGGATTAAAAGAAGCAGCTCAAGTCAGTTTCTGCCATACCTCCAGATTCCAGCAGATGCATCCCTGGTACTAACCAATGCTCCCCTGATTCGTGGAACAAATAAAAAATGGGCTCCTTGCTTCAACAATGAATTGTGTCATCAAATCTTCACCATAATATCCTCTGGCGGGATTTTCCTACCCCAAAAAGAAAAAAGGATGAATATTTGCCCTAGATTTCTTTTACTATATCCATAGACTAGAAAAAAACCCATCTATGTTTACATGAGTAGTTATGTCTATATAATAGTTTAATCATAACTATGAAATGTTTATCACCTTATACTGCAATTGCTTCCTTTGATTAACCAGATTATCTCAGAAACCAAATTTAAAAAACACTGAAATAACTAAGAAGCCACTCTTGGGCAGCAAGGCTCATTGCCGTCTTGGCTCAGTGAAACACTAAGGTAGGAGGTTCAGAGCCCAGGTTTTATCTTGAAAACTCCCACCCAACCTCACTGCAGCAGTGGTCAGGCCCATCTCCAGCTCTCTAGGCCTTTTCCTTCCCGTCTTTGAAATGAGGTACAGCCTCAGTTCTCATCCCTGTGGGCATCTTTATCCCAAGGTTAGCCTCCACTGCAGACATGCTGAGGTCTAAAATCATGCAGTCCTGTGAATCCACATTTGTGGATGGTGAAATGGCATTAACCAGCACTCAAGATGGCACACACTGTGCATCAAGCACTGCCCTGTTTGTTTTTTACATGGATTAAATTATTTAATGCTTGTCACAACCCATGCAGGTAATATTACCATCTGCATCCAGGAAACCAAGGAACCCAGTGACCAAGCAATTAGCCCATGATCACACACCTGGTAGGGGCAGTTGGACTTTGATCCTGAGCAGTCTAGCTCAGGAGCCTGCATCTTTCCCCACCACCTCCTGTGTCCTCTCAGAGAAGTGATGCCCAACACTGCCTACCAGGCCTCTTGGGATACTGCCAGGGGGACAAGACTCTGCATGGGCATCCTAGTTGCACACAGGAATGAAGACCCCTGGCCAGCCATAGAAGAGGGATATACATGCTGGGAGACAGGGTCCCTGTCCACCCAAATGTTGAATAATATTCCAGAATAGAATATTTGAAATCAGCTTGTCTTAGGAAGTCTTTATGTCTCATACTTTAACACACTTGTGCTGAGTTTTGCTGTTGTCCTACTTCTCCACAGCTTCTCAGCCCCTCCTGTATGCTGCATTTCTCCCTCCTTATTCCTCCTCCTCCTCCTCCTCCTCCTCATCTCTTCTCTTCTGCCTGCATTTTTCCCTTCTTTGGCCGCTGTCCTCATTCTGTTCCTTAGCACTTTGGGGGAATGCTAAGGTAATGGGATTTAGTAAAAGAATGATTAAACCTTCCTTTCCTCCTACTTCAAACTTTAGGACTCCAAAGCAAAGGAATACATGTCAGATCAAGTTGTGCTGAAAATCTGAAGATGGAGTTAATTTTAGCAGAGATTTTTAAGAATTTCTGAAGCTATCAGGGTTACAAGGACTGTGGTTTCCTGTGTCATGCAGTGATGAGAAAATTGTGCCTTCCTGGGGCCTTGTTGCGCAAGTAGGAAGAGCAGCAGACTGAGCAGAGACCAGGCAAAGTTGAGAGGCCTCATATTTGCTGTTCTCAATTCTCCACTAATTTCTGAAATGTAATTTAGAAGTAGACTTTGATACTGGAAAGATTGCCAGTTGCTCAAAATAAAGGCACTAGAGCATCTTAGGGTTCTACAAATCAAAGGTAGGACTCTTCTTCTAGAGTCTTAAAAAAAGATAGAACCTTGTGTTCCATCAGGACATCATTTGTTTTCCCCAACTGTCAGGTACCGCTGCCATCTGGGTAATTTCCACTTAAATCTGGTGTAATGTCAAGCTTTGGATTATCTCATATACAAGGTTCCTCAACCAAAGCTCATCCCTTGATATTCCTGGTTTAGTCTGCCTCCATGTAACTGACTTTGCAGTACTCAGATGGAGAAATGCAGAGGAAAAGAGTGCAGGCATATTTATAGTTTGAGTACAGAGTCCCTCGGAGGAGCATCTGCAAGGCAGATCTTGGGGATCTGAACCATTGAAGTGCTTCTCCTTGCCCACAGAAGGCACTTTGATGACAGTCTCCTCCACCCACATTTTCTTGGGGGCATTCAGTAACCTCAGAAAGGTCATATGACTTGCTAAGTTTGGCTTTTCCACTATTCAAGTAAGGCCTAACTCCTCAGCATGGTTTACAAGGTCCTTTAAAACCTAAGTTGTATGGTTGCCCAACCTCCCACACCATGCATGATTTAATGACATTTTTCTTCTAGAGAACCATGTATTCTGACCATACAGTGGACTCAAGCCGTGTTGAGCATTAGTGTGCCTAGCTCGCCCTACCCATGGTGCCTACATCTACATCACCCACCTACATACATTTGATGCTTTACCTGGTTGACTTCTCATCCTTCAGCATCTCTGTTTCAATTTCAGTTTATCCAGGGAGCTTTCCCCAACTCCTTGTCAGCTTAGTGGTCAGTGCCATGTGGTTTTTTTTTTCTCCCCACTCCCAGTACATAGTACTTAATCATTCCTCTTACTCTCCTTATTGGAAAATTGATTTCATTTCTGTTTCTTGCTCTAGGTTGTCATAGGAACAGAGTTCATTTGTATTGTTCACCTAATGCCAGAACACACTTCAACATGTGAAATTCAGTAGATGTTTAAAAAGTAGAACTTCTTGGACAGATGTATTGGGGGGTGGATGGATAGCAGGCAAGTAAAGAAACTGACAACAGATTAAAAGAAAAGCCTAGGATATGAATAATATATTCAGGGGTTAGTTACTCCCACTGTCTGCTGAGTTATTACCCAAAAGCCCAGCTTAGATTTACTGAGGGCTGCTCCCTAGACTCTCTACTACCTGGTTTCTTCTACCCAATTTATCCATGCAACAACCCATGAGACAAATCCCCCTTCCTGGCAGGTATGGAAACTGAGGGGAGAATACGGGGTGCTCTTGGCCACTGTGGCTATGTTGTTCCTACTCTGCTCTTCAAGGCCAGCCCCACCCTATAGATCCCCAGGCTGTGATTAGCAACCCAGCCTGGGCTTTTGCTCTCTCAGCTAGTGAATTATGTTCTCACTCTGGGCAAACAAAGTGTGATTTGGCCTCACTCGCTGCTCTTACTGGCCAGTGTTCCTTCTGGCTGATTTGTATTTTCCGTTATGTAAGTAAAGGGGGGCACTACTAAAGTTTTATATGTGTTTTCCGCAAACGAGTAGCACATTTGCCATATCAGAGAAGCTGAGCTGATAGTCCTTTTGTTCACAGAGCTTGTCCTGCTCTCCAGCCCCACCCTTCCCCACCTCTCTGAGGTGAGCCGACATCTTTCAGGCCACACCTTCATGTCAAAAACACCTCAGCCAACTAACACCAACCAAGGAACAGTTGAGGGCAATTACTGGAATATTAGCAGCACAAAATTCTCTTTAAACAGCGATTTTCCTGAGAGAAGCCAAGACATTTTAAATCTGGTTTGGCATTCCATCCATAATTACCCTGATCACACCCTTCCCCAAAATAATTTTCAAAGTGATATAAGCCAGGTTGAAATTGCAGCTGAGCTTTATATTTTCATTAACAGTTGGTGTCACAGCTACACTGTTTTATCCCTTCCTGCACATGGAGTCGGACTGTTTAGATGGACACTTAGTAACTGCTCTCAGGAGTGAATGTGACTCAACACTAGGGCTATTCTTTCTTCTTGGGGGCTAGAGGATGGCATCCTGTGTGTCTGTGAGATGCTGAACAGGGCAGCTGAGGCAGAAGAATGCCTTGAGCACAGGAGTTAAGCCCAGCCTGAGCAACATAGAGAGACCTTGTTTCTAAAACAACAACAAAAAACCACTAGCAAAAAGTTACATTTTATATTATCATATTTATATAACATTGTATATGCATGCGTGTGTGTGTGTGTGTGTGTGTGTGTGTGTGTGTGTGTGTGTGTGTATTCCTGGAAGTCAAGCTCAGTACCTCACTCATGCTAGTATGTATTCTACCAGTTATACTTCCAGCCCATAGATAACAAACAATAATTTTTAAATAACAAAATTGAGATACAGAACAGATTAGTGGTTGGCAGAAGTTATGGATGAGGAAAAGAGTCTGCCTGTGTCTAGAGAGGGGTAGTCTTTGGTAATAGTTCTGTATCTTGATTATGGTGGCAACTGCATGGAGGTACACTATATGAAAAAGCTGCATGAAAGTGCCAGGTGCTGTGGAACACACCTTTAATCCCAGCTACTTGGGAAGCTGAGCCAGGAGGATAGAAAGTTGTATGCCAGCCTAGGCAACTGAGCAAGCCCAAATCAAAATTAAAAAAATAAAAAATAAAAGCCCTGCAAGGTACAGTTTTGTGGTATAGCACTTGCCTAACGTGTAAAACTCTGGGTTCAATCCTTAGCATCCCCCCAAAAAAAGTTGCATAAAACTATAAATACATGACACAAATGAGAACATGTAAAACTGGTGAGAAAAGAATAAACCCATAGTTACAAAGGAATTCAATTAGAAGACATGGGGGCGAGGCTGGAGTTGTAGCTCAGCAATAAAGCACTTGCTTAGCATGTGCAAGGCTCTGAGTTCCGTCCCCACCACTGCCCCAAAAAAGGTTTTCTTTGTAAAGAAATCTGCCATTATCATCCTTTAAATGTTATGCTTGCAAATATGATTTGCATTTCTGACACTTTAAAATATGACTTGATATGCATTTTATTGGTTCATAATCTTTTAAGCATGCACATATTACATGCAGGGAGGCGAATTCCATTCTGATGCATGGATTGTTTTCTGCCTCCTTTGAGGATTGAGTTCCATTCAGGAAATGTGGAGAAAGGGTGACAGTTATCCAGTTAGACTCAATCCCTCTCGGTTTTCCTGTGATTGACATTATTTGGGACACACTGGACTACAATTTTCACTTTCCACATTGACCACTTTCAGGTGATTTTTGTCTAAAAGGGAAATGGTGATGGGCCGGTTTTCTAGGGACCAGGGAGAGCATATTATCACACCACCTACTGTTCATTTCTTTAAAAATACTTTATTGAAGTATAATTTATGTGCCATAAAATTTACCTATTGTAAGAGAACAGTTGGAACATTTCTCACATACTGTACACTCATCATCCCAGCTCAGGGTTAGAATATCTTTCCCATCCCAGAAGGCCTTCTTTACATCTGCAGCTTTGAATTCATTATGAATTATGTTAAGTGCATGTTCAAGTACCTTTGCAGTGAATAACAATGCCTTTCAGAACCATTTATATTTTTTATTAAGACCAACTAAGTAGGTCACAAGCCATCTGTTTCACTTATTCATTGGTTAATCTTTATAAATATATTTGTATACCCTGTGTCTAAAATGAATTGCATTCAACCAATAAGTATCAAAGCCTCTTCTTGGTGTCAGGAACTGCTTTGCTGTCTCTTAAAATAATGCTTCAGCAGTGTGCTTCTCACAGTTTAAAAGTATTCTGTTTATCTTAATTCAGTACTCATACATTTCAACCCCTATCATGTACATGGAAGGATATAAAAATTAGTGATATGGGGCCGGGGATTTAGCTCAGTGGTTCCGGTGCCTGCCTCACAAGTGCAAGGTCCTGAGTTTGATCCCCAGTACAAAAAAACAGACAAAACAAAAAATTAGTGGTACATGGCCCCTGGCTTCAAGGGGGTGATAACTACAGGAGAGGAGACAAAAATGCAAACTAATAAATTTAGTATGATTCTATAAATAAGTCTACTAAAATATATGCATCTTAGGATGGCAGGTAAACAAATGGCATTAAATCTTGTAATTTTTGTGGCATACATTGAGGACATTCTTACTCTGGAAACTGGTTTCTGTGTCTCATCTCCACTCTGCCATCCACACATAATCTCTCTTGAGGGCTTTATCAAAGACAAAACCCTGACAGCGAGAGCATCCCAGTAAAAGGACACTCTTTTAAGCATCATGGTCCCAACAGTGGCTGCATTCCATCTGATGGTCTGCGTTTTACAGTGAGAATCAACAGTGGACTTAATCAGCAAACATCTGCCTGTTCTGTGCTAAGTATTTTAGAGCACACTGAAGAAAAATTCCCTTTCTCATTGAGAAGACAGGACTTAGCACACAAAGAACTAAAGCCGAGGTGCAACAAAGCACATGGTACAGTTCTGAATTAAATAGGGGTCCTGCCAAATCATCCAGAGCAGACATTGAATGCTGTGGGAAAGTAGGCTTGCCTCCTACAGCAGGACTACTGAGTGCCTCTAGTCACTGAGGGGCGGGCAGCACACAGGTTAATCACCATTGTGAGGGTACAGAATAAAGTCAAAGGACTGCCTTTCCCCTCACTTATTTAGACTGGACCGCCTTATATTTATCTGCATTAATTAAAATTCCCAATTTAAATTAGCTATGTAGAAATAAATGGACTGGATCGTATTGGAGATATGCAGTTTAATACTGTATTTCTTTCTACATTTAATGGCGTTCAATTTTAAACTTTCCCCTTTCATCACAGAAAAGTGAGGCACTTGATTTTCTTGGCACACTATTGATGATCTTTGATGTAATCATGAAATGACCATACTTGGGAAGAAAAATGGGTAGAAAGGTTAAAACAAAAAAGCTTTAATTTTACAATTTTTTATTTGTTTTTCAAAGTCCAATCTCTCCCTTAGCTTTCCATATTTTGAATTGGGCATGATTTTATAAGATCTCTTGTCCCCTCCAAGGTATTTTAGTATGAGAAATATGGGAGAAGGATCATGTCATACTGTCCTCCAAATTCTATTTGGAGGCTACCATGGTTGAGACCTATGTATGTACCTATCAGCTGCTGGGGCTGTGTGACTGCTCTTGCTAGATCTAATGTCCTCTGGTTTTGAATATTAGGCTGGTCAGAGAGCAATGTCAGTCCTCCTCCTACTCCTTGGCCAGCACCAAAGACAAGCAATCCAAATGACAAGAGCCCTGCATTGAAAGGTAACATGGTGTTTTATCCCCTGCAATGAAGTTTCCTTCCTTTCCAACAGTCTAATGCTATTTTATGTTTTTCTTTACTAATTATCATTTAAGCATCTAGGGCTCAGTGCAAGGCTGTGGGATGGATAATTTTGCACGATTCTAGAAATTACCTTTTGACGTTTTTGGTGGCTTGCTGTTCTAATTCATAATTCCCTTTATTGACTTATATTTAATGAGAATGAATCAGATATCTTTCTCCACATGATTGACTGCTCTCCATGTGATTGATTGTCTGGAAATACCTAGGTATAAAAGGCCACTGAGGTTTGTTATCTTCAACTAAAAACACTATTGCAACCATCCAGTAAAGCATTTAATTAGAGCTCCTTAGAAAGGGACAGGTCCCTTAGTTGTCAGAAAAGGTCCTTTCAAGCTCATGAGATCTTTTCCTTTTGAGACAGGCCTCCAAAGAGAACATCTGCTCGACAGAAGATCTCATGTTTGCAGCTCTATCTCTGTTCCTTTGGTCATCACCCACTTTCCCTTTGACCACAGGAAGTTAAAGAAGATGTCTATTCCATGATCATCAAAAAAGTGTTCTTCGGTATTCTCTTTAAGTGCTGTGCAAATGATTTGTGAGGGGTGCCCCAATGTGCAGTCACTTGGCTCCTCTAGTAGTGCCATGATCACTTTCTGAGGACCCTGCAAGACTTTTCAGAGGTTAGAAGAAAGGGGAAGTGAGTGTTTAACATAGTGTCACTGGGGCTATCTTTAAGATATCTTGGTGTTCTCTATCAAGAATAGAGGTAGACTAATACACCTAAATCGGTCTTGCCCATACAGCAACCTGTGTGACCTCCTATATGATGAATAAAAAAGTACATTACTACTCCTACCTCCTGCCCTTCAAACAAACCATACTGAGCACTTTCAAGTCTCAGCTTATCAAAATAAACCAAGTAGGGCCAGGGATTTAGCTCAGTGGTTCTGCCACCTGCCTCACAAGCACAAGGACCCGAGTTCGATCCCAGTACCAAAAAAAAAAAAACAAAACCAAGTGTTTTCAGGGCTGACCACAAGAAATTCAGTGAATGTTGCATGTAATTATAACTTGCATACTACTCACTCTAATTGCTTAGCAGTCCTTTATCTCTATAATAAATGTGTGTACATCGATTACGTTATTATAAAGTAATAGATCCAGAAGAGATTTGGGAAAAAAAAGGAGGAATCAGAAATATAAAGTGATCAGTTCACTATTTTAGCATTTTAGTGTCATTTTAATGAAAAGATCAAAGGCCATGTTTATGTGGCTATAATCCCATCACTTCTGTCCCTTTACTCTACCACTTTTAGCAAGTTGTCCTACCAGTATTTTCTGAGACTCTGGCCAGATGGCAAGGACATTCCTCACTGCTCTCAGCTAGAAAGATACCCTATCAGAGAGACGCTTTCTTCATGCTTCTGATGCTCCCACCTGTGGGAGAAGAAAAAAAGCATGGGTCATCCAAGCCAATGAATTTAAGTCTCATATGGAGATATATATAGATATATAGATATATAGATATATAGATATATATATCTATATATATCAACTTACTGAGAAATCAATTGCATGAAGCACTCTTTTGAAAATGAAAATGAGGGAAAATGTTTCCCTCATCTGGAAGATAACTTGACTAATAATCATGGTATTCAGGACATGCAGGCAGGACATGCTCTTTCGGTGAAAGAGCAGTAGGAGTGCTCCAGAAAGGATGAAGACAGGAAATTTCCCCATTAGGGCAAGGGAAGGCACACCAGAGCCTTCTGATGGGAGAGGGTGAAGAAGGCAGTGAGACTGACAGAAGAGGAGAAGCCAAGCCTGGTGCAAGCCTTTCTGGGCCTGTGGCTTGGAAGTGTGAAAAGAGAGGCCGTGGTCTCTATCCTGATCCAGCAGATTTGAAGGGATCCCTTGAGCAGACACTGGAAAGCACCTTGCTTCCTCAGCCATTCACTCTGATTTCTGAAATAGCTCTATTTCCTGGTTGTGTTGAAGCCCCAGAGCAGCTCTGGCAGCAGTGGCCATAAGCAAGGTGAAGGTGGAGATTATTTAACACAGAGCTGATTCTTCACCAGGCTTTGGGCCCTGGTTTAGAAATGTGAACCAGCCAACCACGGGCCCATGGAATTCTCTAACCTGTTGGAGTCAGGGGGTAACAGGATGTCGCTTTTCTAGATGGTGCTGGACCTGCCTATACACAGCATGGCAGAGGTAGAGATTCAGAAGGGGGGTTGTTAATCTTTTCTTTTTCTCTCCCCAGAACCTGCCAAGGCTGCCTCAGATCTGACTGCCTGGTTCAGCCTCTTTGCTGACCTCGACCCCTTATCAAATCCTGATGCTGTTGGGAAAACCGATAAAGAACATGAATTGCTCAATGCATGAGTCTGCAGCCTTCAGGAGGGAGGCCTCACCCCACTCCACTCCCCAACACTGTACCTGGGCCAGGCAGAAGTGTAACGTGATCAGTATGCTGTTTTAATATTTACGTGCCATTTTAATAAAATGAAAGGGTCAAAGGCCCTTATATTGGTTTGATCACTCTTATTTGGTGTAAAGGGTTTTAATATATTCTTTGTGTGGATCTAAAAAATGTCCAGGAGTGGTGTCCATGCCACTGCTCTCCTGCTGACATCCCATCATGTCACTGTGGTGGCACAGGCTACTGTAAGATCCAAGTTCAAATCATGAGCCTACTGTTACAATTAGGGTTACAATAAGTCCTCGACTTAGGAACATTTGAGTTGCAAACTTTCACGAGTGTACTGCAAGGACTCATTTTGTTGGATACAAATGAATCCGACTTATGAATAATTCCACCAGAATGGAGCTCATTTGTAAGCCGGGGACTTACTATAATATATCCTACGGTCCTCAGAAACAGCAGGAGGCTAACACAGTTTAATGCCCGCCCTGTTCCAAGGGAAGGGAGCTGCAGGAAGAGTCTCTCTTTCTGTCACACCACTTCTCAGTGCACTCTGGATGAAGCTGGCTCCACATCCACACAGCACTTGCCCACAGAGCCTTGTGTCATCCCTGGAAGAGGAACTGGGCTTCTCTCCACTGCACAAGCCCTTCTATGGAAAGCAGCCATATCTACAGATATCAGTGTCTCTTTTGTCTTCATGGTTTGAATTCAGAAGCATGTATTTCTGGAACCTCCTGTGTCTTTTTTTAATTAAACAGAGAAAACATTTGACAAGGAAAGTTAAGTCATGGAGTCTGTGTGGGGACTCGGTGTTGTGCGGAGGGAAGCACTGTGGGTATGAGGGATGGAGAGGGATGGAGGAGAATGAGTCCTACCTGTAGCCCTGAGACTGTTGACTTGACCCCGTGCATCCTCCAGGAGACACAGCTTGGGGTGGGGGTCATGGGACTTTTGTGGGATTGGGCAGGGCCAAAAGCAGCAGTGCTACAGCTGGACACATAGGTAGCTCAGATATCCTACCTCTGTTACAGATCCCAACTCTGGCACGTCTCCTCCCTCCCATGCTCTGCTACGTGAGAGCCACAAACACTGACACAAACTCATGTACATCCTTTTCAAACCCTCGAGCCCTGAGTGATATGGAATTGCTGATTAGCCAAGAAATGGTTCTGCATGCTCAGCTAGGCCAGAAGGTCTCTCCTGGGCTCCTGAAGCTTCAGCCCCAGCTCTGAAAGGCATTCCTGGGATTCCACACAGGAGCAGCCTCATGGAAGAGCCTGACCATAGCAGTTACCCCTGGAAGACTGGAGCAGGGTGTTCCTCATGCAAGTGAGATGGGCTGGAGACTCAGCTGGTGACAGCTTGAGTAGCTCTCCGTTGGCTTCTCAGCCCACCCTAGTCTATCAGAGAGTCTCATTTGTTAGATTCTCAATTAGCAGATCCCTCAGTCTGTCGGCTGTGGGCTTTGAGGACATCAAGATATACCTAACATCCCTTCTCCCACCTCACATCTCCTCTTCTCACAGCTCATATCCCTTCTCACACATGAGTTCTTGTTCTATCCCTGAACCCCATCCCACAGCCTGTGCATTTGCTGTGCACCCCACAGGGACACCATCCCAACCCTAGCCACCCCTCAAGATCCCCCTCCGGAGCCCCTTCCACCACATGTAAGTCTTCAGGCCTCGTGTGAGGCACCATCCTCACTCCATGAGAATTCTCCAGTCCCTGACCTCCCTTCTGCTGCCTGGCCTGGTGAGGTCTGTGCTCCAGGCACCTGTCTGTACCACGAAGTGCAGCAATCCAGGGAACACAATCCCTGTTTCCCAAAAATCTGTCTCCCCAGCAATCAGCTGGGGTCACTTTGGATGTAATGGATTAATGATTGCCAAATCCATTTGTCCTTTGTGGGATATGGACCGAGGTTCCTAGTTCCATCCTGGGATTGTTTGCAACCACAGCCACAAAAGCCCAGGGCAGCTGCAGTGAGGATTTGAAGCGGGTGGGCCTGTATTCTCCACCCAGGTGGGAGGAGTAAGTGGGGGGTGGAGTTCTTCTGTTTTGAATGGATTACTTTAAATGCTACCAGACTGCCTTTTAAAATTGATCTGTGGGTGGAGGAGAGGGGTTTGTGGTGGTTGGACAGACTTTGCTACAAAGAAAAATATTGCACATGAAGGCATTTTCTCCCCAAATTTTCTGTACATTTTGGTTTAAAAAAAAGAAACAAAGAAAAAGATTCTATTCCCTTTCCCATCTTTCACTTGGCTGGCCTCTTGGTCCCTTTTGATAGGCTTGTTTTGATCTGGGCTCACACAAAGCCCCTTGACCACCTCTCCAGTTTAAGGAGAAGCAGCTGCTGCCGGATACGCTTGTAAGTGGCTTGTGCGCCAGCTCAGCCAGAGGGCTTGCTGTAGGACCCATCTCAAGGCCCCTCCCTAGCTTCCCTGAGCCTGTCTCTGGGTGAAGCTACCTTAGGCTCTTCACATACAGTCCCACTTCTCTCTCATCTTTATCCCATGTCACAAGACCAGTCTGAGCCACAGTTGCACTGGAAACCTGGGAAACACATAGCACCTGTTCCTGCAGTGGCTTCCTGCCATTTCCAGTGGTCTGCGCCTACCCCTGCTTTCCCCCTCCCTCAGCCAACAAACAGAGGTTACATACATTTAAGGGAGGGAGGGAGCCAGAAATGATTCCGTTTCCTCCTTCTTTCCCAGCTGGCATGAGTTCTTGGTGTATAGATTCATTCCCTTCAAAATGTAATTTTAGAAATGTCAAGCTGATTTTGAGCTCTGGAAGAGTGAGAAAAGCATCCATCAGCTTCAGAATTAGAAATGCACCAACTTAAGAAGAACTAACACTTTCTGTTGGAAGTTTTTGCTTGAGAAAATGTGATTTGCTTGATGCTGGCAGCCTTGGGAGCTCCAGGGGCCAGTGGGTATGAAGGCAGGTTTATCCCATGTGCATGAGCCAGCTTTTACAACTAGTGCAGGGCCAGGACTGAAGCCCCAAAGGTGCCATGTGAGGCTGCCCAGCCATCTGGGTGAAGATGCACATGCCAGGCCTCTCTTGCCTTCTGCTCAAGCTACTGCCCAGAGCCAGCTAGCTGAACTCCATACTCCCCTTTCTCGAAGGCTGCTGTAAAAATACCCCTCTCCAGGGGCTAGCTCTGGCAATGTCTCAGAGTTAAATATGAACACCATTTGATTTTGCCAATATATCAAAGTTGTATCTGTCTTTGTGATCAACTAGTACCCTCCACACAGGCTATGGCAGTTAATTTTCTGCTTTGATTTAAACCACCTTCCCAGTACTCTGAGTGGTACCACTCAAAAGGCAGTGATGGAGTTCTTTCCAGCTTTGTTAGAAAACAGACTTCGGCTGTTTGGAGACAACTTCAAATGATTGGCAGGATTGCTGAAAACTCTGCATTGAGAAGGATTCAGATAAATGAGCAATATTAAATGAATAACATTTATGGTAGATGTCGGGCAGGGAGGGTAGCAAACAATACTGCCTTACATCTTGTCTTTCATGCCTTCATCTTGTCTTTCAATGTTTTAAACAAAAGTAATCAGAATCTGGAACCTCAAGAGAGGGGCATGAATGGATTAGACAAAGTTTAAAGAGCACGTATTTTTTTGAGTTCTTTATATATCCTCTGTATTAATCCTCTGTCTGAGGAAGAGTTGGCAAATATTTTTCCCATCCTGAGTTTTCTTTTCACTCTGTTGGTTATTTCTTTTGTTGTACATAGCTTTTTAATTTAGTATGATCCCATTTGTTGATTTTTGGTACCATTTCCTGTGCAACCAGGGTTCAGTTCAGAAAGTTCTTGCCTACACCTATGATTTCAAGCATTTGACCTATTTTGTTTTGTAGCAGGTTAAGCTTTTCTGTTTTAACATTTTTTTAGGTTCCTCAAAATAAAACACCCAATCAAAAAATGGACAGGTAAAATGAATAGAGACTTCACAGAAGTTTGGACGGTTAATAAATACATGAAGAAGTCCTCAACATTGCTTGTCATTAGAGAAATGCAAGTTAAAACAACACTGAGATTCCATCTTACTCCATGAACAATGAACATCATCAAGAAATCAAATAATAACAAATCCTGGAGAGACTTTAAAAAGAAAGGAACCCTTCTACATTGTTGGTGGCAATGTAAACTTGTAAATCAGAATAGAGATCTTCAGAAAACTAAAAGTAGAAATTCCATTTGACCCAACTATTCCCCTTTTAGGTATCTTCCCAAAAGAATTAAAGACATCATATTACAGTGATACAGGCATACCATGTTTATAGCAGCACAATTCATAATAGCTAAATCTTGGAACAGCCTGTATGTCCATCAACAGATGAATGGATAACAAATGTGGTTATTTATATCCAAAGGAGTCCTACTCGGCCATAAAGAAAGATAAACTTGAGTCATTTGTAGGAAAAATAGATGCACCTTAAGACAATAATGTTAAGTGAAATAATTCAGACACGCAATCTTAAATATCACATGGTTTCTTTAATATGAGAAACCCAAATTACAAAAAGAGCAAAATAAAAGATACATAATAAGAACTAGGGAGATAGAACTCCCTCAATGGGAAGGGGATGGAGATGGAGGGAGGAGGGAAGTGAATGGAGGGAAAGGGAATGGAAAAAGGAAGTGAAATGTGCTGTGTGTACGTACCAACTCCACACAAGCAATGTAAACCTTATGTACTATAGAAATTTACTAATAAAAAAGCACTTCAGGGCCAGGGATTTAGCTCAATGGTTCCGGCACCTGCCTCGCAAGCGGAAGGATCCAAATTCGATCCCCAGTATCAAAGACGGAAAAAAAAAAAAAAAACTTCATTACTGAAATCTAGCCCAATTCAAACTGACTTGAACAACAACAAAAATATGGATGTGGACTTACTTGCTCAGATATCTATTAAGTCATGGTGAAAGCTTCAGGCACAGAGGGATCTAGGGCAGTGATGGTGAACCTTTTAGAGGTGGAGTGCCCAAACTACAGCCCCAAACCCATTTATTTATCGCAAAGTGCCAGCACTGCAATTAAACCTGTGTACTGAGGTTTTAGTGTAAAAAAACAACTCATACATTTGGCTTGTGTGCCAGCAGAGAAGCCTCTGTGTGTCTGCTGTGGCATGCATGCCATTGGTTCACCACCACTGATCTACGGACTCAATTGATGTCCTCAGTAGCTGTCTGCTGTTCTCCTCTCAGCTCTGATTCCCTGCATGTCTCCATGCTGATGCACTGCCTTCCCACAAGGAGACAGAAGGGCCACTGGCACCACCAGCCAGGCTGGGTACTGAGCCTGCTTTATGGCAGTCACGGATCAAGGGGAGGAGTGGGTAAGAAATATGCTGTGTGTCCATCTTCTCATGTGCCCATTCCTGGAGTCAACCCTCAAGGACTGAGAAAAGAGAAACAATAGTTCTTCCAGGCAAAACCGAGATACTGTTACTAGAGGAAGAAAGAATGGACTCTAGGCAGGAAGCTGCAGTAGACAGTTGCTCCCGTTTTCAATGGAATAACTCTGGGGAGAGACTTGACTAATCTAGACCCTCATCTCATACTAGAACTGTAATGTTCTCCAGAAAGCCCCCTGCAGGAGCCCTTTTGGATTCCACCCATAGGCAGGACTTGGGCAGAAAGCTTCAAATCTGCAGGGGCCTCCTAGGATGTGGACATTTCAGTGGACTTCAAGGCATTAAAAAGGGGGATTTTTGCATCCAACACAGAGCCTGAGGGACCAAAGAGTCTTCAGAAAACAAACTCAAAAGTCAGTGGAAAACCAGGACTAAAACCCACACTGCCTGACTCTCGGGTGTTTGCTAGAAATTGTGAGCTACAGAAAAGCATTCAAAGTCAGGCACAGCTCCTTGAAGAAAAAAATCTCCTCCCCTTTTCCACCCCTTTACAATTTTTCTTCTCAGAAGTCAGTTATTTAAAATACTTTGAAGTAGAATGTAGGACAGTAGTTTAGAGCAGAGAAGTGTTTGATTTTGAGCTGAACAAATCTACAGTAAACCTGAGGCTCCCCCCACTTAAGCCATAACCTCTCTGAGCTTCTGCTTTCTCACTCATAAACAGACAGAAGTATCTCCTTCATTGTGGCATTAAGGATTAAGTACCCCCAAAGACTAGCATTTTACTTGCCTACAACAGCACACAAGTATGGCCACAAATGTCACTGAAGCTTACCCACTTGGGAAGATGCTACTGAAGTATGGGACAAGGCTGCTGTCTCTCCATGACCTTCCATAAAACTCTCCAAGCGCCATTTTCTCTCCCCATTATTTACTAACTCAGTCCCAAATTTAAAGGGAATGGAAGAGGGATGAGGACAAGTCTAGAAAATCTAATGAAAAGCTGTCCTTAATTTTCCTATACAGCTGGACAAGATTCTGTATTGAGGCTAGGAGAAATGAAGCATGTTTTCTGTCAGACAAAAGGGGCACATTGCAAATCTCACCAGTCTTAAAGTTGTTTTTAAAATGAATCACTAACTAGAACACTGATCAAAGGAAATTGGGATTCAGAGCAATTGAAACTCTCTTGCATTGTTGATGTGATGCAAAATGGAACAGCCACTTTGGGAAACAGTTTGGCAGCTTCACAGAAGATAAAGCATATCCTTACCATACAACCCAACAATCCCATACCTCCTAGGCATTCACCCTGGAGAGAAAAAAAAATTACGTTCACACAGAAATCATATGGGAATGTGCAGCCACTGTAGACATAATCTCCAAACACTAGAAACAGCCCAAGTGTCCTTCAATTAAAAAGATTAAGAAAACTCATATATGCATACAATTATTACTTAGCAGAAAACATTAACAAGCTATCGATACACACAACACCATAATTTACATTGCTACCACATCACCCCTGACAGGATGTGAAAAGGAAGCTACTTCATCTCTACAGTATTCTTTCTTCCAGACTCACAACCTAGGCCAGAACTGAGAATAATCAAACCAACCCAAATTGATAAGCATTCTACAAATTATCTGACCAGTGCTATTTCAAAACTACCAACATCACGAAAGAGAGGAGACTGAGAAACCACCACAGAGGGGAAAAACTTAAGGAGCCATGTTGACTATATGCCATGTGGGATCCTGCATTGTGTCCTGAAGCAGAAAAAGGACATTATATGGGAAATTGGTGAAATCCAAATGAAGCTGATAATGTGGTTAATAGTACTGCACCACCACAATGTTGATGTCTTAATTTCAGCAAATGTTCTGTAGCTACATAAGGTGTCAACAAGATGGGAAGCCAGGAAAAGGGCATATCAGAGCTTTGTATTATCTTTGTAACTTTTCTCTAAATCTAAAACTACTCCAAAGTTGTTTTTCCAGGGTTTCCTTCTGTGTGGTTCTATTTGCATGACATTTTCTAAGAGGCAAACTTATGAGAACAAACACCTGATGTGTTTGCCAGGGGCTAAGATTGGAGGGGGTTGAATCCAAAGAGACACAGAAAAAGGTAGGAGTGATGGAACTCTTCTGGAATTGACCATGTTGATGGTTACATGACTGAATACATTTGTCAAAATTCATACAGCTGTACACTAAAAAGTGTGAATTGTACCATATGTAAATTATGACTCCATAAGTAAGTACTGTATGAACTCTAAAAAAATAAATTAAATTGGATTTTGGATCCTCCACAAATAGACACCAGCACTTACAGGAGAAAGAACAACTCCTTAGATGTCACCCAAAGCAGAGACTCTGCCTGGCATGTAGATTAGGGCATTGGGTATGCCTTCTGCTGTTAGAAAGGTCATGCTGTTCACGGTGGTGTCCTCTGCAGATGTCCACCTGCCTCCATCTAGGTGTAAGTCAGGACAGGTAAAGTTGTGCTTTAGTATCAATCTAATCCCATGGAACACATGAGCTTCTCACTCACTGCACCAAGGAAAGGCAAAGCTGGGGTAGAGGGCACATTTTGGCTGCTCTGTGCTGTCCACGGAATGGCACATTTCTCTTCCATTACCCAGAAATGGTCACGTGGCCCTGCTCAACTACTAAGGGCTGCCAAATGGGACAGGGCTGATGGAATATTGCTTTTAAAAGGGACTTGGTCTTTAAGACTGATTTTCAAAATCTTGAAATAGTGAAGTCTGTTCATTTTAAAGAAAAGAAGGAAATACATGTGTGTGTTGCTTAGAGGAGGGTTTCGTGTTGTTTTGCTTTTTGGCATTGTGGTTTTAGTATACCAAGGTCTTGTAACATTGGCCATTCTGTCTTCCTATAGGAGAGTGGCAAAATTCCATGAGAAGGCACTGTTATAGACCTGATTACAAGATGCCAGCCTTACTTATGTCTCTACTTTAAAGCATTACTGGTTCCTATTCTGCTAGAAAACACATACAGTAATCTTAGGCTGGTAAGTCATCCTCTGAGCCACAAGGAAGACCTCCTAGTTTCAGATGGCCAGCTCAGGAAACCAGTGTGGTAGGCTTGCCAGAGTAACTTCACCCAGAGAGAGTTAGAGCTTATCAGATTCTCCTTCCTTTGATTCTAAGCTGGTGATCAAATGAAGTAATATATTAGATATAAAAGAAATGGCCAAAATTAATAGAAACAATTCACAATTACTATAAAGCACTAGGAGCCTTGAACAGACATGATGAACTAGCAGAACAGGAGGTACTGAAAATATGCACAGTGAATGGTGAGAAGGCTGGGAATGGCTGGACTATAGAATCAGATTGAGTTGCTGAGTCACCTTGAGGAACTCATGGCACAGAAATACTGCTGTGGAAGATCAGATAGGAAGACTGAGGCCTGATTGGTCTCCTCGGTGAAAACTAAGAAGAAAGAGGGCATGCAAGTGTGAGGACACGCTGCAGGGAAAAGTTAAAACACCAGAGATCCAGTTGTTTATTCAGACAAGTACTAGGGAGGGTGGGAGACAGATGAATCTTGTGTAAGTATAATTGCTTGTGCCTGTGTCTGAGTGAATAAGGCCAAGGTGTGCCAGTCACTTGGGGCTCTATGTTAAAGGGAGACAAGAGCCCCCGGGCTTCCATATTTTAACCCAATTCTGTGTCTCTTTACTTTTCATCCTTGTCACCCTTTGGTCAGGTTTGAGCTTGTAGGCTGTTCCTGCATCCTGCTGCTCATCTAAGCTTCTTAGATCAATGGCACCCCTGTGCACTCCCCTCTGAAAATAGGATCTTTACTTTAACAAAAATAAACATCTATGTTTTCCTCCTGATCTTTGGTGGTAAAATGACTTGAAGGCCCTGCCTCAGTGTGTGAAAATGCTTGCTCTAGATTTCACAAGTACTTGGCTGTAGCCATTGAATAAATGTTCTTTCTCATAGAGGAAAGAATTAAATTTAATCCAGTTCTGGAGCCCCTCAGGCTTTTTCAATCTCTTCTTCTTTTATTCTCCCTTGCCTGATATTCTTAGAACATTTTTGTAAAGTGGCTGGGCCTATTGGGATTCCCCTTTCTCTGCTGCTGGATATATCCCCTGAGGACATACTCAGTGTTGGATAATCACTGCCCTCAGTAGCAGGACTAGGAGAGAAGAGCAACTTCTTCATGTTGGGAGTGAATCAAAAGTGCTCAGACAAACTATGAAACCACAGAGAGGCCTACCTACATGTACCCAATGCAAGTCAGTGAGGACACTATTAATTTTAGAAATTCCTCACTGGAGGAGGTTGGACTATACATCAACTCTCTGGAGCTTCCTTCTTCAGCATGTTGCAGGGAATTCTTTTACTGATTTTGGTCTGAGATATCTTCTTGCTAATGTAGCTGGCCCTGAACTATTGTACCCCTAGGGCCTATTCAATATTTAGATGATTCTCCTCTTTCTCCACCACCAGCACAAACAGAAGGCATTTTCAGGACTGATGATACTTGACAGTTCAGCATTCTGTTATGATTTATACATAAATGTCCTCTCAAAAGGCTCACATTTGGAGGTGGAGTCTGGTGGGAGTGTCACTCAGGGCATGACTTGGAAGGGAGTATTCTCATCCCCAGTTCCTTCCTTCTCTCTCTCCTTCCTCAATGCCATAGTTGAGCAGCTTCCTTCCACCAGGCTCTCCTGACATCCTCTTCTGCCATCCAATTTCTGCCTTGGAGCCAGCCAACCATACACTGGAACTATATGACAAAATAAACCTCTTTTCCTTTAAATTGCTTGTGTTATATTCTGTCCCAGTTACAAGAAAATTGAACAAGATAGAAAATTGGTAACAGAAGTGGGGTTGTTGCTATAATTGCACCTAAGTGGATTGGAAGACTTTGGAAATGGTTTGTGGGAGAAGTTTGGAAAGTTTTGGAGATGAGGGCTAGAGAAGCCCTAGAATGTTAACAGAAGTGGTTGATGCAGGATACTGGTCAGAGCTCCAAAAACCAGAATGCTGATAGGAATGGTAAACAGTAAAGACCTGGGTAAGGGGATTTCAGTTGGGAACAAGAACTGCATTGGCAGTTGGACTAGAGGCCATGTGTGTTACACTCTGGCAGAAAATTTGTCTTCATTTTGCCCATGTCCTGAGACTACAGGAGACTGAGATTTAGGACAATGGACTAATTAATCTAGTGGAGGAAACTCAAAGCAGCCCAAAGTTCAGGCTGTGGCATGGGCACTGTTGGCCGGTTTTAGCCAGATCTATAGTGAGAATCAGGAGCAAAAAGTAGAAGTGAATAATTTGAAAAGTTTGCAGTTTCACCAGAAAGGAAGTGCCTGCAAAATTGGGACAAAGGAGAGCATGGTTGCTGAAAAGATTACCATTAAAAAGAATACAAGTACTTTGTACAGGGATGAGAAGAAAGAATTGTAAATCTTTCATTTGAGAAGAGAGTCCCTGGGATTCCTGCTCATTCAAGGCTGTCGTGGAAAGTATATACCCATGTTCAGCCATTCAGGCACTCAGAGGCCACTGCAACCATCATGCAAGTGGGCCATGCTGCTACTTTTCTTCAAGCTGGCAACAGACCTTGGCATCATCTACATGGTGCTGGTTTGCAGGGATGCAGAATGCAAGAATTATGGGGTCATGGAGGCTTGTACTCATATTTTGAAAGAAGGCTTCAGAGGCCAGGGAAAAATTTATGACAAGGCCGCAGTCCCTGCCAGGAGCCCATAAAAAGGCAGTTTATGAAGCTGTTGGAATGAAACCAAAAGTATAGTGGAGACCCCAGGAAGCTGGAGATGCCAAAACTTGAATCATCTGAAGGAAAGCCATGGTCTGTGAGCAGAGCCAAACCAAGAGAGAAGCCATGTGGGATACAACCACCCATGCTGGAGGGGTGGGCCTGCCCAAGCCCTTTGAAGTTTGGATTTCACCACAACCTGTTCCAGTTTAGGATATGAAGCTATAGGATTTAATGTTTGCATTGCTGTGTTTCAGTCTTGCTTTGGCCCAATTTCTATCTCGTTCCCTATTCCTCCCTTTTGGAATGGGAATATTTACTTTGTGTCATTGTATATTGGTAGTATTTAATTTTTTTTTTAAATTTTTACAGAGGCATAGCTGAGTTACCATTGAGTCTCAGCTAAAAATTTCCTTTAAGTCTCAGAGTAGACTTTGGGTTTGGATTTTTCAGCAATGCTGCAACAGTTAGGATTTTGTTGATTTTTAGAGCTGGACTTGAGCCTTTGGGGGGCAGAAGCTGAATTTTTAGATCTAAATGCTCCCTCCAGATCTCCCATCCAAAGATGGGGCCTGGTCACAAAGGATGGGTTGTTGAGGTGTGGCTTTGAAGGTATATTTTTGTCTGTGGCTCCCCCTTTCTCTCTGCTTCCTGGCCATCATGATGCAAGTAGTTTTCCTCCAAGCTAGGTCCTTCTACCATGATGTTTCTGCATTTGAGCTTGCCAACAAGGGACTGAAACTTCCCAGACTGTGAGCCAAAAGAAGACTCTCCTTTAATTTGTGACTGTTAGGTATATTGTCCCAGCAATGAGAAAGCTAAGACACCCTTGCTTCCATTCTTTTCCAGCAATTCGTATCTCTTTCTAATGGCTGAGCTACAAACTCTTTGAACCCTGTTTTAAGTCTATTCTGAGTCTGGGGATTTATGAACCCCTTAGATTTGTACATCCACTGAGATCATATGTATGTTTTAGTGAAAATGTACCTATGTGGATTTTCAACCTGAGGAAATACTGCTTCCATAAATTCCTGAAGGGATCGATGACAATAAAAGTCAGAAACATCATGCTCATCTTGTGCATCATACCAATACAGAAGACACTGGAGTGTTTGGAACTTCCTATGAGCACTTATGGCCCTTATCATCTATGAGTAACAAGCTGAGTGCTTCTGCTCCCCTTTCCCAAAAGAGAAGCCCTTACTTTCTGTACCTTTTCCTCTTTCCTTATGCTTAAAGTCTGAGATGGCCATGCATGGACCTCAGTAGTAAAACTGAGGAGTATTTTTACCCTGCCAATAGGAGCTGCCATCCTGGGTGAGCTGTGACTTTGGCTCCAGCTGGAAAGGACGAAACTAGCAGGGAGAGAGAAAATCCAGTCCTCACACTGCCCTGAGCTCTGGCCACCTGTAGTTTGCCACCCATCTGTTTCCTGCCCGCAAGACCAGCCCAAGGGAAGCCCTTGCTTCTCAGTCTTAGGCTTAAATGATGAGCCTGTGGTGAGAAGCCCAGAGCCAAGCAGGCTAGGTTTTCTGTCTTATAAGTCAGGTCCACAATTAAAGAGAAATCACTTTGAAAAAATAGAGAAGTTGGCCCAGGTTGAAGTCTCAAGCGTTCTGGGCTCCTGGGCTTGTTTTCCGGGTGTGAGCCGGGTGAAGAGAGCCAGGCACTGAGGATACAAAGGTAGTGGTGAAGAAGTTCTGCTGGACATTCATGTTTGCACAGGCTGGCCCCTTCCCATGAGCAGCCAGGTGGTGGGGTGCCTGACTGAACTGCTGAGACCAAAGAAAGAAGCAAAGGATGTGCAGTGGACAGCAAGGCAGGAATTTTGCTACACATCTACCAGGTGAGTGATCTTTTTTTTTTTTTTGGTACTGGAGATCGAACTCTGGTCCTTGTGCTTGCCCAGCAGTTGGCAAAACCACTGAGCTAAATCCCCGGCCCCAGGTGAATGCTCTTGATGTATTAACCATGGTCATGTGTTTATTCCCTTAACTTTTGCTGATCCTACAGACTATGGGGAAAAAATGGCTAGTGTCTATAGTCACTCTGTGCCAGGCACCACATTATACATATGCACACATACCTGTTTTATCATCCTCCTTATGGTACAGGGATATTGTATGTGTAGAATTTTTAAAATCGCAATATACTTCACATGCTACAGAATTTGCCCTTCTAAGTGTATGAGTCAATGCTTTTTAATTACACAAGGTTATGAACCCATCACCATTAGCTAATTCCAGAACATTGTTATTTTTTTTTTAATTAAATTCTTGTATTGGTACATTGTAGGTATACAACACAATTACATTTCTCACTGGGAATTGTACCTTCACATAACGCATCTTGGTTCTTATTTTTTTCCCCATTCCTATCCCTCCCTTCACCCCCTCCATCCTTCCCTATTTACAAAGACTTTATTTCCATTTTTTCCATTTCTCATCATTTTTCCTTTCCCTTCTTTCCTTTCCC
>NW_004624813.1:5667712-5716516 GCF_000247695.1 Heterocephalus glaber | reverse complement strand
AAGCTACTGTGATAAACACAGCATGGTACTGGCAAAGAAACAGACCTGAGGATCAGTGGAATAGATTAGAAGATGCAAAAACAACTCCAGACATACTCAGCTACCTCATCTTTGACAAAGGAGCCAACCATCCTCACTGGAGGAAAGATAGCCTATTTAATAAATGGTGTTGGAAAAACTGGATTTCAACTTGCCAAAGATTAAAAGTAGATCCCTAAGTTTCACCATGCTCTGAACTAAAATCCAAGCGGATTAAAGATCTAAATATTAAAACACAAACACTAAACTTGTGGAAGATAAGTTAGGTAGAACTCTCAAAGACATTGACATAGGAAAGGACTTTATGAACAAATCCTCAGTAGCACGGGAACTAGCACAAAGAATCAACATCTGGGATCTCATCTTATTAAAAAGCCTCTGCAGTGCAAGAGAAACCACCAACAGAGCTAAGAGACAACCTACAATGTGGGAAAAAAATTTTACCATCTGTTCCTCAGACAAAGGTCTACTATCTAGTACATATAAAGAATTTTAAAAACTCAGACCCCCCAAATATAAAGACCCAATTCAAAAATGGGCATCTGAAGTGTACAGACATTTTTCAGACAAAGAAGTAAAAGCAGCAAATAAACAAATGAAAAAAATGTTCAACATCACTGGTCATTCGAGAGATGCAGATGAAAATAACGCTGAGATTCCACCTCACCCCAGAAAGAATGGCTGCTATCATGAAATTAACCAATAACAAATGCTGGCAGGGCTGTGGGGAGAAAGGAACCCTTCTTCATTGTTGGTGGGAGTTCAGACTGGTGCAACCACTGTGGAAATCTATATGGAGATACCTCAAACAACTAGGATTGGCAGTCCCATTTGACCCAGCTATCCCCCTGCTGGGTATATTCCCAAAGGAATTAAAAGTATCATACCACAGTGATATTTGCGCACCCATATTTATAGCGGCACAGTTAGTAATACCTAAAACTTGCAAGCAGCCCAATTGCCCATCAACTGGTGACTGGATAAAGAGGATGTCAGTTTTTTTTCTTTCTTTTTTTAATAAAATGGAGTTCTACTCAGCCATAAAGAATGAGAAACTAGAGACATTTATAGGTAAGTGGATGCACACTGAGGCCATATTCTTAAATGAAATAAATAGGACACACATGTGTAAATACTGAATAGTTTCTCTGGTGTGAAAAACTAAAAGTGTAAATAAGAATCAAAATGTGTAATTGATATTGTGAAATAGGAAGAAAATGTTTAAAGGAATGAGGGAAGTGGGAGGGGAACGGGGAAGGAAAGAAGGGAAAAGAAAAAATATGAGAAAAGGAAAAACATGGAAACAAAGTCTTTGCAAATAGGGAAGGGTGGGGGGTGAAGGGAGGGCAGGGGAATGGGGAAAAAATAAGAACCAGATACATGATGTAAAGGTCAAGATCACAATGATGAATGTAACTGTATTGTATACCTAAAATGTACCAATTAACTAAATGGAAAAAAATATCAGTAGGATTATATAGTACGTGGTCTTTTTTGACTGGCCTTTTTCACTTAATCTAATGTCTTAAGGCTCATTCATGTAGCATGTATCAGCAATTCATTTCTTCTTATTGCTGAAAAATACTCAATTATATGTCTATGACACACTTTATACAATCATCAAGTGATGTACATTTAGATTGTTTCTACTTTTGAAGTATCATGTTTAAAACTGTTATGAACATTGTTTTACAAATTTTTGTATGAATATATGTTTGTATTTTCTTTTATATATACATCGAATGGAATTGCTGAGTTATCTGGCAAGTCTTATGTTTAAACTTTTAAGGAATTGCCAGACTGTTTACCAAGTGACTACATCATGTTACACACCCACTAACAGTGAATGAGGACTTTTGATTTCTTCCCATTGTCACCAACACTCGTAATTATCTGACTTTTTAATTATGGCCATCCTAGTCAGTGTGGAGTGGATTTAGTTTGGATTTCCCTGATGGAAGTAGCTATTTACTATAGACTGAATTGTATACCTCTCAAAATACATATGTTGGAAACCTAATCCCCAAGTACATTGTATTTGGAAATAAGGCCTTTGGGGGGGTAATTAAGGGAAAACGAGATCATATAAAAAGACACAAAAGTGCTTGTTCACTCTCTCAGAGGAAAAGTCCTGTGCAAACCAGAAATAAAGCCCTCACCAGGAAAAAAAAAAAACAACAAAAACAAAACAAAAATACCTTGCTGGACCTTGATCTAGGACTTTCAGCTCTAGAACTGAGACATAAATTTCTTTTATTTGAGCCACCTCTATCTGGGGTATTTTGTATGGGAGACTAAGATAGAATGACCATTTCTACAAATAAGGACTTCCGGGGTAACAGGATCTTGCCTCTGCTTTGTCTTACGTCAGTATCTGGCAAATTTCTTTTATGTCACCCTGCTACTGGCTTCTATTATATGAGAGTGACCTGATTCTACCAGATGTGACCTGCTAGCTAGCCAAAATCATAAATAACACACTGCAAAGACTTGGTTCAGTAATTAAGGGGCAGAAATTTGCCAAGAAGGAAATAAATAACTATCTGAATCCCCAAGTTGCTGTCTGGTCCTTTGGCTTATGTCACCTACAGATTTAAAAACTAATGAGTGATCCAAGAGCTTTACACTAGTGATCTTCAACCAAGGTGCCACTGTAGCCTGTTCAATGCTCTTATGCTCAATTATCTCTAACACAGATTCTAGGGTAATAACCTTCATAGCCAAAGTAGCTATGTCCATTTCACATGTAACATTTCAGGCATCTTTGTAAAACTAGATCAAACAATCCTTAACAAAAAAATTTACAAAGAAGTATAAATACTTGTTATATTCCTATCAATTTTATTTAATCCCATTTGTTGATTCTTGGTGTTATTTCTTGCACAATTGGAGTTCTGTTCAGAAAGTCCTTGGCTATATACACCTACACTTAAAGTGTTTTACCTATTTTATCTTCCAATAGGTTTACTGTTTCTATTTTAATGTTTAGATCTTTCATCCATTTTGATTTTAGTTTAGTACATGGTGAGAGATGTGGGTCTAGCTTCAATCTTCTGCATACAGATAGCAAATTTCAATTGGCTGCCTTTCCTCCAATGTATGTTTTTTGCCCCTTTGTGGAAAATTATATAGCTGAATGTGTCTAGGGGTCTTTCTGTATCTTCTACTCTGTTCCACTGATCCACATGTGCAGCAAAGGAAACAATTAGTAGAGTGAAGAGACAACCTACAGAATGGGAAAAATGTTTTGCCAGCTATTCCTTGGACAGAGGGCTAATATCTAGAAAATATAAAATCTCAAAAAATTAGACCACCCAGAATAAAAGACCTAATCAATAAATGGGCAAGTGAAATGAATAGGTGCTTCTCAGAAGAAGTATAAATGGCCAACAAACATATGAAAAACAGTCAACATCTGCCCAATAGAGAAATGCAAATTAAAACAATTCTAAGATTTCTCCTTACACCAGAAAGAATGGCAATCATCAAAAAAAATCAAATAATAGCAAGTGCTGGCATGGCTGCAGTGAAAAAGGAACCCTCCCACATTGTTGGTGGGAATGCTAACTAGTACAACCATTATAGAAATCAACATGAAGATTTCTCAAAGAATTAAAATTATAAATTCTGTTTGATCCATCTATTCCCCTTCTAGGAATCTTCTCAAGAACTAAAGACATCATATTGCATGTGACACAGTGGCATGCCAATGTTTAGAGCAGCACAATTCAAAATAGTGAAATTCTGGAAGCAGCCTGTATATCCATCAACATGGGTAAAGAAAATGGATAAAGTAAATGTGATATCTATACATAATGGAATTCTACTTGGCTGTAAAGGTTAAACTTGAGACAATTGCAGGAAAATGGATACAACCAGAAAATACAACGTCATGTGAAATAAATCAGACACATAACCTTGAATATCACATGCTATCTCTCATTTGAGTGAGGCAAAGTACAAAAAAAAAGCACAATATAAAGGATTGATAAAAAGAAACAGAGATACAGATCATTTGCAAATGGGAAGGCATCCAGGAGGCCAAGGAAAAGGGGAGGGAGGGGCTGTGTTGTGCACAGGTACCAAGTAACCACGATGAATGAAAACATTGTATGTTATAAATGTGAACTAAAAATAATATGATTTAAAATAGGGAAAGGGGTTTTAGAGCTAGAGGGAGGGAGATGGGTGGGGATGGGAAGGGGATTAAAAAAGAATCAAGTTGTGTTATGTAAATGCACCTACTCCCAAAGATGAACATAAATTTTACGTACTGCAGACATGTATTAATAAAATGAAAAAAACAAAAAGAAGTATGAATCACATTCAAGAGCAATCTCAGCCATTTTAGGCTTCTACAGTTTGGTTGAGGTGGGGATAAGGAGTCTTTTTCAATTTTCTAGATGAGGCAGTTCAAGAAGCATGAATGAGAGGACAGATTTCTGGGCTCCCTGGTGCTCACTTCATAAATCCATCTTGACTGAGTGGAAGGCTGTTAGTATGGGCCACACTCCAGGAAACGCTCTGTCCTCTCAGTCCTCACAGGCACCTTCAACCCCACTGCAGGTTTAAATCACTTAATCCTGTTTACCTAGAAGATGATGATATTATGGCCATTTTCTGGGAAAGGAATAAAGCCTGCAACTAAATGCCATTTGTGAATTCTCCCACTGAGCCACAGTGCATGCTATTGCTTTTAAGAGAACTGCCACTTGTTTCCATGAACACTAAATATTTTACTGCCATTTTCTTCTTTTTTCTCTACTTTTTCCTTTGCTGTCTAGAAATTATCATGCATTCTCTTCCAAACTATAAGGTTAATAGGTGCTAATAGGCAAAACTTTGAAAAATACAAAAGCAAATGTTAAAGAATTATCTATCCAGACATAATCACCATTAATTTTTTATACCTTCTTCACATCTTTTTACTCACAACGTTTGATTTTTAAAATCAAGGCATCACACAGGTTTGTGACTTGCCTTTTGCCACTTGGGATACAGTGCTGCCATACTGTTCCCAGTGGGTAAACCAGTTTACTCTTTTCACAGAATATATGAGTGACTGTGCTAGCTTTCTGTCACTGCTGTCACTGTGGCAAAACACCAGAGATAAGCAACTTGTAAGGAGGAATGGTTCTTTTTGGTTTACAGTCTCAGAGGTTTCAATCCATGGTCACTTGGCCCCATCAGTTTGGGCCTGTGGCAGCACAATATATCAGGGCAAGGAGTACATGGAAGAGGAAACAAACCTGTTCACTTCAGGGTGGCCAGGGAGGAGAGATAGAGGTAGAGATGAGAGAGAGAGAGAGAGAGAGAGAGAGAATGGGGTTGTGGTCTCCATATCCCCTTCAAGGGCATATCCCTAATGACCTAACTTTATTCACTTGTTTCTACCACCTCCCAACAGTGCATTTAATGTATGAGTCTTTGGGAGCCACCTGAGATTCAAACCATATCTGTGACCATAGCCCAACCCTCCCTCAGCACTGAATTTTATCCTTCATTTTCTACTTTGCCCACATAAAGGCAGTAACTTGTTCTAAGTTGCATTGCTTTGATTATTAGTAAGGTCACAGATTTATTTTTATATTGATTGCTCCTCTTGATTTTCCTTTTGCCTTTATGTTAGAAATATGTAAAGTAGTTTGCTAACTCTTTCTGCGGCAAATTGGGTGATGGACAGATGGTAAGAAAGTGGTACAGTCAGAGACAAAGACTGTCACCAATCCTGAGAAATGAAGGTCCTGTTGTTTCCTTGTCTTTTACCAAACATTACTCAAAAAATGCTTGTTGTAAGAAAAAAGCTAACTATTTCAAAAAGCCAGGAAATATTGTGAAAATCACCTTAAAATGCTCTTTGCTTCAGACACCGAAGCCAAGTTCAGAGGTGTAAACTTTGCTGGCAGCATTCTCCTTCCTCCCTCCTCATCGTTCTCCCACAGGACCCAGCTGCACTGCCTTAGTTTCAGGGGTGCAACCAGGAGAAAGGGCTAGGGATTTGAACAGAAATAGCTTCTTCACGCAAAGCTCCCAGGGCCTGCTCCAGGGTGGTCGGTTGGGAAGGGAAGCAGGAGAGACCACACCGGGTGTTAGTAATCAGAGGGGCCGATGAATGGAGTCAGATAAGATTTCTCTGCCTGCCTTGATTCCAGTCTGTATGAAAAATGGTAGGCTGTTTATTGCAGCGCATGAGCAGTGTCCTTTGTTAACTCCTGTCCCTGGAGTGTAACCTTGTTCCTTTACAAAGTGGAATAGAAAACCTAAGAAAAGGTGTGCCTTTCCAGCATGAAACTTTTCCGCCCTCTGGCAGGTCCTTGTGGAGCCCTACATCCACCTTTTATCCACCTTGCCTCCAGACAGTGGTTTGAAATAACATCCATTGCCTGCAGGATCATACCCAATTCTGCTAAAGGAATGCCATCAAAGTCATGCTTAAATCAGATGCCAAGACTTGAGTAAAAACTGTCGTGTGAAAGGAGACCCATTCCTTGTTATCAGAAACTCTTTGGGAGGAAAAATGATCTAATTGTCCAAATTATTAGTGCTTAAGAAATAGCTGTTATGGATGAGACAGACCATCACCAAACTGATCTGAAAACTTTAAAAACATTTATGTTATTGCTTTGAGAGGTTCAAATGCCTATGGAATGGGATAGGCCATTTTAGAACCAGTAGTAGGTCATCAGCTTCCTGTTAACTAAAGGAAAACAAACAAGATGTTCAATATAAAAATATTTCTCACTTTCTTGAGAAATTCTGCCTTCTTTCTTTTTCAGTTTTAAAAACTGACCACCAATCCCACCATTGCTAGTATCATTTCCCATGGGAAATTCTTTTCCTCAAAAGTTTTAATTCTTTCCTCCCATTGACTTCTCTGAGGTGGTTTCATGTTAGACAAGTGAACTTTTAGGCACACACAGTAGAGATTTAATATCATGTGAGCTATTCAAATAAAAAAATGTTTGTATGAGAAAGTTTTGTCTTGGACCTAGTCCAAAAGGGCTTCTTTCAAGTTTCCATTCTGAAAAAGCAAGCCTCCTTTTCTTGACCCAGAGAACAGAATTACATAAAGACTGTTGGTAATGTTAATAGTGGGTTTATGTGTGTGGAGGGGCCAGTAGCTGCTATACTAAATTAGTTCTCTGATCCTATGTAACAAATTACCCTCAAACTTAGCACCTTTAAACAATAAATGTACTATTTCACAGTTTCACAAACCCATGAGCAATTTAGCTGGTGGTTCTGACTTAAGGTTCAGTGAAGTCAAGGGTTTCCCCCAAGAAAGCAAGCACAGAGAAGACAAAGCCAGTCTTTTTATACCCTTATCTCAGAACTGACATCCCATCAGTGTGGCCATTCTCTTTTCATAGAAGCAAATCTATCCCACACGTATGATGAGGAAAATCAAGCTCAACCTCTTGAAGAGGAGTATCAAAGAATTATTTAACACTTAAATTTACAGTTTGTTATGACAGATATTACAAAGGACACAGATGAAGATGCATAGGGCAAGGTATGGATGAAGAGGTGAGGCATCCCACCCTCCAGAAAACTCTGCATGCTCAGCGACCTGGAAGCTCTTCAGACACTGTCCTTTTGGGTTGTATGGAGATGTCACTGCATGGACATGATTTTAAATAAACAGTCTGGATGAGGAAAGTCAGGGAAGGCCTGCCTGTTTAGATTCTTCTCAGCCTCTCTGTACAGCATTCTTCCTCCAGGGAACAGGGCAGGAAATCTCTGGGAAGAGGAGGGTCTTGTGACCTTCTGTTGGGCATAGAATCTCTTTATGGCCACCTCCTTGAGTTTGTATAACCCCCCTTGGGAAAGAGAAATTCTAGTTTCCGTGGCCTGCCTTAGGAAGGGAGTTGTGAGCCAGGAACCACGAACATAAACCAAAAAGTATCTATCACATCATAGATGACCCCCCCACCCCGGTTTTTGAACACAGATTCCTTACATCAAATGGATATACAACTCAAAAGACGCCATCACATTATTCGAATCCCTATCAGTCATTAACGATTAGCCTATTCATCCTATTGAAAGAATATATCTCCTATGGTGAAGCCACTCAGGTTTTCAGGCTTCCCAAAAGCACCAGTAGTCTCAGCAAGTAAGTAGCTTCACCCTTTCAATCATGTGATCTAATAAAGAGACAATGGCATCCCTTGCTCTGGGCTTTTATTGGAGTGTTAATGTAATACTGAATCTCCCTCAATTCATAACCCATTTATTTATCGTTATCCCTAGTGACTATTTATTCCTCCCTCCTTCCATTACCAATCTTAGGAAAAGATACTGGGTTCAGCCACTGTGCTGGTCTAGATGGCAGGCAGCAATACTAGTCTAGCAGATGTCTCCCTCTCAGTCCACTTCCATTCAGACAGAGCAAGGTTACATGGTGCAGGACCAGTGGGCTGCTTTTGCCTCCATGTAATACAGCTGCACTCACTGCTAACCCAAATTTTGCCAGATAGAAGGAAGGCATAACCCCCCCATCAGGCCAGTAGCAATTGTGACATAAGGTTTAAAAACATTGTTTCTTACTAAGAAATCAAATTCCTACTTACAGCACTTGTAGGGAATGTTTTTTTTCAGATGATGTGAAAGAAAGTACCATAGTATACCAGGATCCTTCACCATCTTTCCCCAAACGCACTAGAAAAACAGGAAAACCTCTCATGGGACTCCTTTTGTCCCATTTGCGCCAAGGGTGAGCACCTTTGTGAAAGCAAGGACACCAGCCCTTATGCCTGCATCTCACCTGCTCTAGACAGCGGGTCTTCCACTTCTCTATCACATTGCTGCCCTGGGATATCTCTGCCCATTGGTGGACCCTGGGCGGTATGGTGTGTTCTTTGGTTTGAGGAAATGAGGATTGGCTACACAGGCCCCTCCAATATCTTCTGTTCTGGTTGTTCTGAGTACTCGGCTCTTTAATTGGCTCAGAGAAGGCCAGGCCAGGATGATTATTCCTGTGAGGACCCCTTCCCCTGTGCCACCAGCATGTCTCACTTGCCAGCTATGGGCAGGGCCCTTCACAGAGAAGCTGCCCCACAGCCCTCTGCAGTCTTGATCTCTTTGCTGGCAGAGAGATCTTGTTGGTATTTTGTGCCTCAAGGGTGCAAGAGGAGTATATCTAGATTCAGTCCACCTCTGAATTACTTGCTGTGTCCACTCATTTAATGAACCCATGTGGCCATGTCAAGTAGACCTGGGGGTATTTGCTTGTCAATTCATTACCTTGTGAACCTGGGAGTTCTCTCGATGGGCATTAACATGTGCTACTTAAATGTGCCCTACACAGGTATCCCTTTAAAAAGCCAAGTTTCCACTGTCCCTCTACTTGTGTGGCCAGCCAGATCATGGATTACTGTTTATGTCAGTAGAAACCCAGACATAGCGGCTTTCACCACTGTTCAGTTCTTCAGCTCACCAGGCTGATTAGTTTCTACCTCTAAATTTACATCAAAAGACATTCTTCCAAATAGGATGTTGAGCAGCTCATGATCAGCCAGTTGAGAGCTGCCTGCAATGTGCTTTCCAAGTGATAGCAGAATCCAGCAGCTGCTACCACAGTTTCAGAATCAGTCCTAGGGGAGAAAAACATCCCCACTCACATCTCCCTTCCTACTTCAGGGGACACACTCTCGTGTAACCATTTGAATTCTCTAGTCTCAAAAACACTTACATGTATGATACAAGCTTCCTACACCTAGTTTCTAGGCTGTGCTTTAGTCTACAGCAGAGGTCAGCAAACTTTCTTTTCTGTAAAGAATCAGATAATAAATATTTGACGCACCATGGGTCAGATCCTTCACAGTTATTCAACTCTGTCCTTGTACTGCAGATGAGCTATAGGCAATAAACACATGTAGTTTTGTTCCAGTAAAATTTTGTTTACAAAAGTCGACAACAGGCTGAGTTTGGTCCATAGGCAGTAGTTGGTTGACCTCTGATATACAGCTATTGAAGTTATTGGAAATCTAGCACGCTCAGTGATTTAATCTTATCATGCTTCTTAGCTCAAAGAAATTTACCTAGATGGCATGGCTTTCTGGACTATCCCCATGTCTCTGCAATATGAAATTTAGTGGTAAGATAACAAGACTGAAGGCGAACGTGAGATTTAGGTGAAGAAAACACCAGGCCATAGACAGTCCTCGTCTTGGGAAATAAAAATAGTTGTGTATAGGAGGACAGCTGGCCTGCTACAAGGGGCAAGACAGTGTCTTCATACTAATTAATTACTGCAGTTGACATTAGACAAAAAGTCTTATGAGGTGGTGCTTTTTACAACTGGAACTGTGAAGCCTGGCTACAGCACTGCAAATTCGAATCAAGGTATAAATTAAGCAATCCATTTTCATAAAGCTCCTCAGCTCCAAAGAAGCCTCAGATCACCAGAAGAGTGTAGTAAAAAGAAAATATAAGACTTCTGAGTACCAAAGAGAGGGTACCCAGTAGAAACTGCCCACAGACTAGCTAGGATTCGATGAAACTTCAGGGCTAGATGGCACTGCACTGGGTGAGATGGGAGATGGCGGATATTTGGTTTGCAATATTCATAAATATACTTCAGGTGATTTTCAGGTGTCACCATAAGGTTGGAATATATAAGTTCTTGGGTCTAATTTTCCCCTCCTCATCCCTCAAGTTTGATTTTGTAAACATTGACTTTTTTCTCCAAGCCACTTATATTAAATCTGTAGCCATGTCAAGCACAAGGGTGAAAATTCTACTTTCCTTCACTTGCAATGGAATTTTTAAATTGTGTAAGGTAATTTCCTAAATTGTGTATTATCATCCGGTAGATAACTGGTAAATTTCACTCTTAAAAACTTTCACTTGATTGATCTCACCCCAAAATACAGCTATTAATCATTTTAAAGTTGAATTTAAAGGCCAAATCTTATCTCTGATTAGATGTGCTTCAGAAATGAATACTGTTAGTAAGTTGTTTCTCACAGGTATCAGGTCTAACATCAACCCTTTGTTTTATGATGCTTTTCTCCCTTTTCTTACTTTGAATCTAATAAAAGGGTAAAAAAATTAAATTTTATTGCTGTAGCATTCTTGCAGGTCATATGCAACTTCGACGTTATTTCATGGAATTTAAACTTATTTCTATAAATTCTTAAAGTGATGATACAGGAACACTGTTTTCTCTATTTAAGATACTCATAGCTGGGAGCAGTACAAAGACTTGGAATTCTAGATATCTAGCTTCTTACCTTGTGACAGAAAGTGTGCAAATTAAATGTCAAGAGGAAACCAAGGTGGAGACATCTGACCCAGTTAGACACCCCTCAGTGTTAGAGATGCAGGCCAGGAGGAGCTCATGGAGACCAAACACTGTCGTTAGGCGGAGTAGACATCTATGTTGAGTAATATGCCAATACCCCAGTCAGTCCACAAACATACGTAAACTCTTCCAGTTTTACTAATAACTTTATTTAAATAAGACACAGGAACTTCTATACTGAAAAAATACAAAACAGAAGCCACACTTTCCTTGTGTAAAGCCATATTGTATGATAACTCAAATACTGTTCAGCGCAGTGGCTAAAATTAAACAGTACAACTATATACAAAATTTAAACAATTTCTGACAAATTTCTACAGCTGAATGTAGGATACATTTGAGCTCAACAACTTCTGGGAAATTTACATGGCAAAGCATAAGCTTTAACACATTTGGTTCAAAACTTTTAATATATGCTAAGAACAAATGTACAACACAATATTTAGTTTCTCATGAGAAAATAAAAGCACATCACTATAAATATCATACATCAGATTTCATCACCAAAAAAAGCATACTCAGTCCATCTTTCTGAAATTGATAGTGATACTATTGCATCTTATTTGGACAAAAGCACAGCGTAAGATCAACATACCATGTAATGTTAAACCAGATATCAGAAGTTAAATGGAGCTCATATTTATCTTACGGAACTATGAATTCTCTCCCTTTAACCATAATCTACAAAATATAGTATTTTCATCAAGGCCTGAGATTATTAGGGTTAAAGGTGTCTGCTGCTGAAAAGGTTGTTTTAAAAGGTTCCCCTGTGAAAATGGCAAAAGTAAACTGAGTCCTTTTCTCCATGACAGTCTCCTATAATATAACACTGACTAATTTAAAGGAGCTAGAGTGCACCTTCAGGAGAGAATATTACTGCAAACTTTGGTGGAAAGAAGAGATTAGGGTCATGACAAAATATTACACTGAATGCACGCACACACACACACATATACATATATATATAAAATACTTCTTTAAAAAAAAACAATGGTGTTGCATTCTTCTATATTACTTCATCCTCCTTCAACCTCCTCAAAACAACAACAACAACAACAACAACAACAACAAAAATCCCAGGAATGACTGAAGGGAACTGAAACATTCTTTTAACTGTAGGCACCTTGTTCCATGAATTCTTAAAAAAAACACAAACTTGTGCCATACATTTCAGGTGCAGATGAAGACAATTCTAGGTTTATTGAGCTGAAAACAATGGAATAAAAATACAAAAGCTTCTCTTTACTTTTCGATACCCTGCACTACAGAAAACAATGCCTGATAGTCAAGCTGTCCCACTAACCAATTAAGAGTATCTAGGGCTCTCTTCACACTTTGTGGAGAACTTATGTCAAGTCTGCAAGTTCAAGGCTACTTGGGTTTATGCTCTACTTCGTACATCCAAAATTTTAACAAAACTATTCATGATAGTATTATGTGAGGCTTAAATGAGTTTGTAAGTGACTAAGTAACCTACTTATGTTGCATCAATTCTGAGACCGTGTATTCTATGTGAATGTAACTCATGCACCCAAACTGCACAAGGAAAATAAAAGTGTGTCATGCTTTGACCTGCAAATTTCCAAAACAAAAACTAAACATAAACATGTCTTTAGAGAAAAATGGTAGCAATTACAATCCTGATGGCCAACAAAAAACCAAAACAGGACCAGGGATTTAGCTCAGTGGTGCCACACCTGCCTTGAAAGCACAAGGTTCAGAGTCTGATCCCTGGTACAAAACAAAACAAACAACCCTCAACTATCCCCCGTGAAATTTTGCTTGTTTTGAAATTAAACCTAGACATTCTTGTTTTTAAATTTCATCACACATGATGTGGAATGTTTTATGTACAATCTAGTACTGAACACTTCATTTGCATCCTTGTAACAGTCATTAACTGAACGCCTGAACTTTTAAAAATGCCACATTTACATGTGTTGAAACAGGGAATGCAACAGCTGTTTGACTCGTAACCACATGGCGAAAGTGATGTCACACACCACAGACTGCCGGTTCTCCTCAAGTTCACCCATGTCCAGGGCTATCATTCACCTAGGGTTGAATGCACTTCTTATTCTAAGAATATGGAATGTAATGAGGAAAGGGAAATGCACAAAATAAGAAAAGGCAAAAGAGTGATGTTCCCTCTTTAGCTTTGTAGCTGTGAAATATTTAATATCCCAATATGATATACATTCCAAATTACCTGAGTTAGACTTCAACTGAAGTACCTGAAGCTAGGCCATAGGGTGGGCACTGTGCAACTGTTGTGGCCATTTTTTTTTTGCATTGTATGTATTACAGAAATTAGAAACAAACACCTGGATCGATTGTAAACATAATTCTGAAGTACAGTATTTTCCATAGGACAAAACACAGCAAGACATTTTCTACTTAGACAGGCAACTTTTTGATATTAGAGCTTATTTATACTGAAGAATTTGGAACAAAACACAGGACACAGTACTAATCTCTCAAACATACTATGAAATGCATAGTCTCCACTCAAAATGCTGAATGACACGTACATTTTGCAAGCATTACTGCTTTCCACAAAAACTGCTGGATGGGAGTTCCGTCCCTGCCAAAGATCAGTGTTAAGAGATACTTTATGATGCTGATAAGTATTTTGTTGTCCGTGGTGGTACTCAGAAAGTTTGTCACTCCATGCAGATAGATGTCTGAGATCTTGTTCCCAGTCCTTAGAACATGGGGTGGAGGCCAGCTCCCCCCCTGCTTTAGATGACAACATAGTTCTGAGCAGAGATGTGCTCCTCACCCTGCAGTTCCTGCAGGAGCTGCTGTTGCTGGGATGGCTGCTGGACAGAGGCCTCTATGGAGCCTGCTGTGCTGGTATCATCAGACAGAGACGCGAAGGAAACCCGGGATGAGAGCTGCTCAACGGTCAGAGTTGACAGTGCTGAGCTCTGGCCAGAGTTAGGAGAGTTCTTGAGCATCAGGTCAGAGGCGGGTAAGAGAGGGCCTAGAAGTTTCACAGGACAGAAAGCTGATCCGGTTGGGATGAAATTAACCTTGTTTTTGTCAGGACATGAAAAGAGAGGGGCCGAGATAGGCTGACGAGACCTAAAATCATAAAACAAAATTAGGTTTCAGTCATGAAAAAGTTAAGCACTTTCTGGAAAAAAAAAGGGGGGGTGGGGGTGGGGGGAGGAGAGCTCTCTAAAGCTGGTAAAATGTGAATGGCAAGGGATGGGTTCAGTGTACACATACGGGTAAACATCTTCCATAGCACAAGTCAGCTGGCAAGAATACTCATGTACACAGCACTGAAGTGGTATTTGAGACAAATGGTTTTCAAAAGGATTAGGCACACAAATTTTTATAGAAATCACTAGTTCACTTCCAATCATTTAGGAATGTAGAAAAATCTATATTATAGCTGAAGATTATGCAAGGTTAGAATGACTTTTCTGTTATGAAGCAGCATATAGAGGGGTATTACTCATCATATATTTGATTTTAAGCACTCTCCCCTTTCTGCGACTCCCCATAGATGTGGGGTGAGGGGAGTTTCAATGGTCTCTCGAAGAGTCACTCAGCCCAACAGAGGAGGGTCCACAAGCCCGTCCTTTCCTCCCATCCTAAACCTACGCCACAAACTCCTGCAAGACTGGCCCTTGTTCCCTTCTAGGTTTCAAGAGCACAGCAGCCTCCATCAGGCACCTGCACTGAGACAAAGGGATGAGTGAGTCCAAGAGTCACACAGTCTTCTTCCTCTGAGCATTCTGCCCAGGGCTTACAGGATACATTTCTTATATATATTGCAATTTCAAAAAGAAAAAAATCCATGAACAGAAATCCCAATCTCTGAATAGACAAGCAAATGTGTCATTAGGGAAGGAGAGACCTTCTTTCTGCCTAGCACTGTCTATAGGCTAGTCGGGTATTAACTTTGCTCCTAGATGTCTTCTTGTCAGCCATAGAAATTAACAGGGTTTTTGAAAGTAAAATTCTTAAAATGAAAAAGACATTTTTTAGGTAGGAAGGATGAATTTTCAAGTCTCTTTCTATTAGTTTGTACATTTCCAGCCCACAAACTTCAATTTTCCTTCTGTAAGATCTCTTTTGCCTATGGAATTCCCTATTCATAATTTGCTTTTGAAACACACTATCAGCTGGATAGAGTAGTTGATTCTCTATAATCAACTGGTCTCAGTAAAAAGCTTAACAGCTTTGCAGATCCCAGCTGATAGAAAAGACATTACTTACGCCATTTCCTCAAAGACCTTCACTCGCTCACATCCCTCTGGGGGTTCCCGTTTGAACATGTAGCTGTTGTTTGGTTTGGGAGATGAAGCATACTTGGGTAACGGTGAGCTACTCCCACTGTCTGTAAATTTAAAGCAGTTATATTAACTAGAGATTGAAAGCTCTTTTAAATTAAACTCGATTTCCAAACAACCTTTTGCACAGTTTTTCTACTACTACCCCTTTTCTTCCACCACAGAGCCTCTTCTGTTACAAAGCTACTTCTAACATCTTTGTGTAGTACATTTTTTTAAATGCAACAGTAATCTGCAGTACTAGACAACATAAAAGGAGGATATTTTGGTCCAGAAAACTATGATTTGAAAAAAGTAGAGCTGTAATACTGAAAACAAGTACGTTATTTATTATGCATTTCAAGAATGTGAATGAGTGGGCTAATATGTATAACTCATAAAGAAGAATTACAAATTATTATAATACAGTGTTGTCTATGTGTTTTCACACTGTCCAGTCAATTTAACTAAAAATTTAGCATGTGAAATAATCATTACATCAGTAGAAATGATACTTTTACCAAAACCATGAATAACATGTATGCAAGGGAAAAAATAGGTTTATAACATGTCTTCTTCCACCTGCCTATCATAAAAAGACAATTTTCCCCCAGAATTTTGCTTTTAAATATCTAGAAAAGAGCCTTTTCAGTTTGCATTTTAGTTATTATCAGACATAAATCCAAAAACATCTCTACTTAATGTATTTTCCTCATATTTTTTCATCAAAAAGAAAATGGTCTATTCATGAAAAGCTATAAAATCTATATGCAACTTCTCCCTTTCCTATCTGGCAAAGGATTTTGGAAATTCAAGCCCAGCAAAATGTGTCATTATCATCTTAAGATGCCAAGTTGTAAAGTCACTAACATATCTGTATAAATACAATAGTCCCATTTAAACAAATTCTGACTTAATGCAAGCCAATCCCCACTACTAAAATACAAAGTACATGACCAATTGAGATGTATTATTGTCATCTATTTTGAAAGATGGCATTAATATCGTAATTATGTTGTAATTTTGGTAAATTGCTTTAGTTTAAATACAGAATGGAAACTGAACAATAGGAACATTTTTTATCATCATAAGGTATAATATACATTTAGAAAGTAGACCCCTAATGCACACTAATGCTTTATTTTGTGAAGATTCAAAGAGTATCTATGTTAGTCATACAAATGCAAATCTTTGCTTATATTTGAATATGGCTGTATATCAAGCTAGGAAATCATTGTCTGAAAAATAAGACATTGGGAAAATTAGAAAATCACATAGTTTATCACTATTATAAGTTTCCTACATAATACATAAAACAGTTTCTTGGAAGGAATTAAATAATAAAATTGGGTTTCTTCATACACTATTCAGATTTGAGGATTTTCTTACATTCCTAACATTTACTCTGTATCTGCTGAAACGAATAGGAAGAAGAAAGGGAAATATGATGACTTCTCTTAGAATGGAATGATGTAAGGCATCATTACCCCGAATAGAGCTCAGAATTTGCTGTCTCTAAGCAGGGCTAGACCAGAAAGGCTGGGGAAAATCTTTAAGTATGAGGATTTGAACTCTGTTGTAATACCAAAAGTACAATCTGACCTCATTTTACCATCTAAACAGCCAACAAGCTGTACAAAGGAAACACGTATGATCAAGAATGCAAGTAAGTAAACATGGCATGAAACACCTTCACGGAGGTTACTACTGAACAAAGCACAGCCTACACAGCATGCAGAATCAGCCTAAAACACGTGTGATGCTTGTAATAAGTTTTTTAGGCCATCTGCAGGGCTGTTACTATGTTAAATGTCAAGGAACTACTACATGTAAGAAAAGTCATCTTGGCCAGTTACAGTCTTTTGTGCTGTATTTCTTACTATGTCATCAAGCCTAACACACTATTTCTCCTAGTTTTACCGATGGTTTCCTAGAGTTGAAAGATAGATGTGAGTTGGATAAGGAGCAAAACTGATCATTCACTCAACAATGTGAAAATTATATTTAAACAGTTTTTCTTCTTAAATTTTTTCTAATTTTAAGGTCCTTCCCTCTTTTGCTTTTGGTACAGCTCCTAAGTGCATCAGGTACAATCAAATTTGAGAGCTGGGGACGGGAATTTAGCTCAGTGGTTCTTCCGCCTGCCTTGCAAGTGCAAGGTCTCGAGTTCGATCCCCGGTACCAAAAAAAAAAATTGAGAGCTAATAATGAAAATGTTAAGAACCCTGATTTAGAATTAAGGGCATCTGACTTCCATGTAAGGCCTAGCTGCATTACCTATGATTAAGTTTGATCTCTGTTTTTTGATCCATAAAATGGGAAAACACACTGACATGATAGCTGAAAACTGGGTACAGAAGTGTTAGGACAGAGCCTGAAACACAGGAAGTTCTCAATTTTATCACAATAGTGGAAAAACACACTGCTAATTTGGAAATTTAAAAGTGCAAACCATTCAAAAAATATTGCCTATTCCATTCTCTCTCTGCAGAAAACGGTAAAAGAATTGTCATTTTAAATAGATCTGCACATTAACTATTCAGTTACATAAAAATAAAAGTGCATTTCTGGCAGGAAAGTAAATATCTGACATACCAGATTCACCAGGTTTGCAACTGCCTAGCATTTACTCTGTAGCATGAACTACTAGTTCGTGGTAAGATCTTTTAATGTATTGAGATCTATCATCCTGAAATAAAAACGAATGCCTAAAATCATGCAGATTCTACAGACTACTGAGCATAAGAAAATAATTTTACAGTATATGCAGCAATAACCAGTAAAATATAATTCTTATTCTACCTTGCCCAGATAGGTATCCAACTGAAAAAATGAGTATATGTTCATACAACACTATGTTCAGTGACATACTAAAAGTATAATAAAAACATACAAATTAGCCAAGAGAGCGACTAGAGGTATGACTAAATAGGACCTAAACATAATTACTATTTTGGTGTTAAAATTACTTCTTTTGCTTCAGCAAATGAAATTATCAACTGTAGTGTGGTTTGATGGCCCAATGAAATCAGGAAAACCACACAATTATACAGCATTTCTTGGCAATAAACTTTTACAGCCAGGTAACATTACCAGTCATATCAAAAAGCCTACATTTTCTGCTAAGTCTGAGAACAAACTGAGAACTTATAACCAAGAATTACTTAAGAGTCTCTAAGTTTTTTCTATAACTTCAAAGTGTATGCCTTATGAGAATGAGAATTTTAATAAGATAACATATAGCTAAGATCTCAACAAAGGGTAAGAAGATAAAAAGGATATGACCTTTTGCTACTTCTACTTTTGAACTTCAAATCAGATTTTTTTTTTATAAGTGGAACTCAAATTACAATCCAAATGTTAGGTCCATTAATTAAATGTTTGGTATATGTAGGTGATTTATATTGCTTATCATTCTTTCAGTATTAATTGAATTGAATCAATTTACAAATTAAGCAAACAAATTATAGTTGTTCTTTTGTTTTTGTGTACTCACAATAAATACGCTTCTTCCACAACACAATCCTAGTACACAAAACAATACTGATAATTCTCTCCAAATCTGACTGGCAGTCCTATGCTAACTACTGACTTGGAATCTGACATAATAGTTAAAAATGAAAGCAAATCACACTATGAAGAGAGTCCTCAAACCAATTTATGGACTAAAATTATGACTATTAAAATAAATCACATTAAAAAAACTAACCAGAAAATAAATCAGTTTACACAAAATATTTTATATCTTAAAGTAATGTATTTAAGGATCCCAGGAAAAATCACTGTGATACAAGCTTAGGTTTTATATTCTTAAACTTTTTAAAATGCAAAACAATATTTTGAAGGACATTAGTTTTCAAAAAACTCAAAACATATTGTTTAAACAGCTCCTAAAGTACCCTATAGGGGAGGAAGAAACAAAACTGGAACTTCTAATGAAGTCTTATGATAAGTTTGTTTATTTGTTTGTTTGTTTATTTGTTTATTTATTTATTTATTGGTACTGGGGATTGAACTCAGGACTTGGCACTTGCCAGGCAGGTGCCGCACCACTGAGCTACATCCCCGGCCCTCTCACTACAATTTTAAATGTTCACTTCAATATTTACTGAGCACATACTATTTGCAAAATAGAAGGCAAAGCAAAATACTATAAATGTCTTAAACCAACATTAGATAAAACCAGTATTTCCTCCTTTAAAAAAATTCTTGCTAAAGGGAAATGGTATTGTAATATCTTCAGGCAGATCAATGTAAAACTTTAAACTTGCCGTTACATTCTCCTTAAATCCTATTCTCGCTACTATTTACCACCTCACTAACATAGTGATCATTATCTACATCTCCCATACTAGAACTGTGTTGACCTTCACCATTATAGTATTTGTCTTCTCCTCTGTCTCCTATAATTTCATCAGCCCACAAATACTATCGTTTCTTCTTTAGTGCCTTTGCTCTGATTCTTTCAGCCTTACTATCCCTTCTCGTATTTGCCCTACACCTCTGGCCTCACAACTGAAGTGTCCAAAACAATATGCTGATATTCCGGAAGAAAATATTAGAACATTTATACAGACTTACTTTTCATTTTAAAAAATAAATACACTTTAGTAACACATACATAGTTTGTGGAATGGATACATATATAATATAATGAACTTACATGAGGAGTACAGATTCAAAATTGTTGACAAGGGTATGTAATGAATACAAAAATTTGAAAAATCATAGGACTAGACTACAAAAATAACATATTACTATGCCCCTCGATGGTCTCGCTCCACTTCTGAAGTTCCATCTGAGTGATGGTTCTTAAGCTGGTCATGTCCTTTAGGTGACAAAAGATCTTTCTTGGCCGTTCATTTCTCTTAGTAAGGCCACTAAGGCCCCTCATGCAATATGAGTCTTTCTACTTCTCTACTCATTGCTTTCCACTCCCCACCACTGACCCCCATGCTCAAGTCAGACAATTTCTTACTCTTCTCCCCCACACCAGGCCCTTTTATAGCTGAATACTAAATAAATATAATTCCTTCTACTAAGGCAGTAAGATGCTATTACGGCTTATACATAAATGTCCTCCCAAAGCCTGGGGCTTTGGGGACTGATTGGATCATGAGTGTGCGATACTGGATCAGTCCACTGATTGGTGTAGCATATGAATGGATTTAATGAGGGGGGAAGACCCATCTTGGGTGTAGTGGCACCAAACAATAGACTTGTAGCCTAGGTAGAATAAAAAGGGAAAGAAGAAGGAAGTTTTGCTGCCTCCTGCCTGCCATGCCATGAACTGTTTCTCCTCTGCCATGTTGGTCTTCCTTGGAATGAGCCGACTAGGAACTGAAACCTCTACAAACTGTGAGTTAAAATAAACCTCTCCTCCTTTAACTTGTAGCTGTTTGGTATTTTGTCCTAGCAAGGAGAAAGTAACTAAGACATATACTGTATGAGGTTCCTACAGAAGATCTCTGTTGGCATCTGAACTCCACACAAGTTAGGAAAAAGTACTTACTTTAAATCTCAGATCCTCCAACCTTTGATAATGTCACCTACTCATAGGGTTGTAATATTACAGGAAATAACAAAAGTAAAATCACTTGACCACATTTATTAATCATAGCAATTATATGATGCAACTGTCCCTAATTTACAGGTGAAGAAACTGAGATACTAAGAGTTTAACTTGTTCAATGACACTAATTAGTAACTAGTAAGCAGAGCAGCGATTCAATCTGGACACCTCAGAGTCAGAATCCATTACTGTTACACTATCTGCTTCACTAAGTTTTCATCTATCTTAAGAAACAGAAGATGACTAGATGATCAAGTTCTTTCCTATGTAACATTCTGTAGAAGCCAACAACTCAGGTAACAGCTTCACTGGGTCTGTCTATTACTCTCACAAGGAGATAGAACTTAACAAGTGGCTGCTATGAGCCAGTATTTCCTGGAGGAACATGAAAGATAATGTGGAGGAAAACCCCAACAGATTCTCTTTTCCTCTCACCCAGTTGACACTCCCTTATTTTCCTCTTCATCGTGGATCCGAGTTTACTTGTTACTAGCTCAATCAAGTGAAACAAGGGGAAGATGAGATAGAGCTTAGCAAAGTCATTTCTTCTCTCCTAATTTCCATAGGAGATTTGAACTTCATAGATTCTTTCCCAAATTACCTATCACTAAGTTAGCACCATCTTTAGTCTGACTATTCTTTATTGTTTGTAAGAGTATGTCATTTGAACATTAAAAAGCCAAATATATACAAATTAACTACCTAAAGGAAAATTATGTATTCAATATAGTTATAAGGATATACCCTTTTAAAAAAAATGGAGGTACTATGAAGAGAGGCCTCAAAGGAATACTAAAACAATTTCTACTGATTACTCCATGCTAGGCACTATTGTATTTGCTGAGGATGAATCAATGACAAAAATAAAGTTATCTGTTCTTCCTGGCTCTTACATTCTGGTAAATAGGTACCGCGACTTAGAGAAAATAAAATGCTAACACAGGAATGCTAAAAATTTGAGTTTGCTTATACTCTAGACTCTAAACTACAACAGCCAGAACTGAGTTGTATACTTATTAAGTAGTTTTGAACCGTAGTTTTAAATAACATTCAAGAGAGCTATCATGGTACAACTGTCAATATTTTGAGAAAGAGGGGAACAGGGCATTTATTAGATGCCTATTACATGCTGTCAGACACTGACAGTGTATGAAATGTTATCTGTTGTCTGTTGAAAAAGACAAATAGGGAAAAAGACCTTAGGAACTTAATTCTAGACTATATCAGTTTTAACCTATGGAATAATGCCTTTGTTGGAACAGTATCTTTACAGTCTGTTATTTTATCACCAAGAGATTCTTGCATGATAATAAGCATCCTAGGACAATAGAGAATCTTGACAAACAGATTTAGGTTCAAAAAAAGTGATTTTCAAGGTGCAGTTGTTAAGACACCAAATTTTCTTTCACAATACAAACCACAAAATCAAAACTGCCACAAAACCTAGGAAGATTAGGTTACCTAGAAGGTGGAGGGTCAGAACATAACAAAAGAAAATGTTTAAAAAAAAAAAAAAGGTTAAGAAGTAGAACCCTAGAGATCAATACACATAGAGTTAAAATGTATGTGGAAAGGAGCAGGAAGATGCCCAAAGCAAGCTTTTTCAAAAGTTTGCCTGGGATCAGCCCTAGTCCTTACAAAGATGATATTTTTCCTGTTTTCTCCTGGGATCAAGACCTGCTTAGTCCTAACACCTAACAAGTTGAGTAGTATCAATGAGTTAAGTTCATAGGAGGTAAACAGGCTCATATGAATTGGCTTGGGAAATTCCATTCACATAGCACACTGTTCCTTCAAGAAATTATAGTTTAAATTACAAGTAAGCAACTTATGGACAGATGAAATACAACTCTCGATAGTTGGCCTGAGAAAAAATGGTTCCATTTACTTCATGATTACAATAATCAATATTTTTTCACAATATCTTGAAAAATGGCAGAATTTTGTAATAACTGCATAAGTGAGCTGTGCCAAAGGCCAATGATAAGTGGCAGACTTAAGTCTAGATTCTGTGGCTTGCCCAGCACGAGTCTGGCTACTATTAAAGAATGTTGGCAAAGCTGCTCAAAGAACCAATATTTTGAGGCTGCCATTTGTATTACTTAGATGATTATTTTTCTCCCTTGAATTTTAGGCATGACGATGTGGAAGGACTTAGACCACGTTGTAGGGTATGTTCTGATAATGTCACAATGAGAGCTCTTAGTCTGGATCCCTGATTTTTCCATGCCATAGGAAGAAGGGTACTTGTGAGGTTGGTTAGCCTAGCAACTTTATATAAATAAACAGGCTGCCATCAGTCTTTAGGATGCTGGAAAAACCTAGAGGAAAAAAACAAAACAAAACAAAAATACCACCTGAAATGAGCATCTTGAGAGCTGGAATTTTCTCAATGGTGTTTTCATCTTGACATTGTAATTGATGCAGCCAAAGGAAAAACCAATGTGCTATTCAACTAAACTTAGCCATGATTCATGGAAAATAGATGTTAGGAATCTGCAGAAATACTGTTAGTGAAGTCAGAAAAAGGGTAAGAATATAACAGATGAGAATTAGAAAAATAATTAGCTCAACACGACATGCCTCCTTTATCAGAGTGCATACTCTTCACAGCTGTCCCTCCCTGTGCATGTCTACCTAGGCTTCTAGGGATGGTGAACTAGCTATTCTATCAAAGAACAATTTTTTTTGGTACTGGGAATCAAACTCACAACCTTGTGCTTCAGAGGCAGGCATGGCGCCACTAAGCTAAATCCCTGGCCCAAAGAACAAATTTCTTATAGCAACTGCAGAATATATAGGTACCCTGGAACTGATCCTAGTTGACTACAAAATTACAGTATTCATTCTGTTTTCATAGTTGAGGAAAACCAGCAAGAAAGCTACAAGTTTCCATTGGAAATAAGAAGACCAATTTATAGTTTAGTGTAGAAAATACAAACCAAGGAATAGAATCAGTATTTTTAGAAACCAAAAACCAAAAAAAGTCAACCCAGAATTTAGACTTTATATAGAAAGCACGAGTCAGAGACTATTCAATAGTTTGAATGACAAAACATACATACGCTGCAGAAATGGTGAAACTGACAACTATTTCCTTTGTAGTTTTAGTTATTCTAAACATAGTTGGAAGCATATTTTTTTGTTTGTTTGTTTTGGTGTCAGGGATCAAACTCTGGTCCTTGTGCTTGCACAGCAGGCGGTGAAACCACTGAGCTAAATCCCTGCCCAGCATATTGTTTACATTTCTGTTACTCCCTATAAAATTATAAATTCCTTAAAGATAGAAATCACATCTTACTCATCTCTTTCTCCACTCTAGTACAGTACCTGACATACACTAAATGTTCAACAAATTACTTCTTAAGTAAACTCAGAGTAAAAACTCACTTGAAAAACATCTACTCTCAATCCTAAAATACATAAATAAAAGGATATATAAAAGCAAAAAATACAACTTTAGTTTTCTTTTCACAAAGATAATATTTGATTTATTTGAGATTTAGAATCTTCACATGTAGGTCAAACTTTTTACCAGAAAACAGAAACATTAAGTTGGTTTTAATCACAAAGTAATACCTTTAAGCAAGATACAACAGAAATCTTAAACTAATGTTATGAGGTTTTAATTCTCAAATGGAGGTTGTTTGGTGGAAAATGGAAAAATATCTGAAAAGTTTCTGAGATTTCTTTTATGTCCATCATTTAAAAAAAGATTTTTAAAAAATCACTATTAGCAATGCTCACCACCATTTATTGAGGGTTTACCATGTACCAAAGATTGTGCTAAGCACTTTCCTAAAACAACACATTTAGTCCCCCACATAATGAAGTAAATACCACTCCACATTACACAGAAATATTTTTTATCCATTAGGGAAAAAAATGTTAGCTTTAGAGATGAGCTGGACCACTGCTGTAATTTTATATATTAAAATAAAAACAATGAGGAATAATAAAAAGAAAATATATTGTAAAGTAGATGTCAGGTATAGAAGACTAAAAGGACAGAGAGGAAACATACAAAGTCTGAGGAAAGGAACCTAAGAAATGGCCAGAAGTCAGATTATTAGCTAATTGTCAGAATAAAGTGTAAAAGAAAAGTCAGTGGTTTATAAGGTCCCCTGAAGGCACTGGGAAAACTAACAGGTGACAATAATGATGGATATTTTTAAAGCAGCAGCTATAGTTTATTGAATCCTTAAGAATTAATATAGATTTTATGCTCAAAATTTCACAGGATTCAAATCCATTCCTGTGTGGTCCCATAGCCAGTGTCGTTTTTAATTTCGGTGTTATAAAATACTGCACCTTGCAAAAAGCTGTGCCAGGAGAGTGAGATAGTTATACTTTCTCATAATAAAACATTATAAATTTTTGGAAAAAATAAAATTTAAAGAAAATATACTGTTTGAAACTTAGGGTCTAAGTGAAGACTCCTTTGGAGATACTAAAACCACTTATTTATCCATCTCATGGATATATTCACTTGGAGGCCCTGAAGAGACTCTCAGAACCAGTCAATCAAAATGGAATTCATCTAGAGATATCATCTTCCCAATACTTTTCCTCTGTGATTCAGTATCTCTCAGTTATCCAAGATATGAAACTTAAAGAAAATAAAAATTCAGAATTAACTGCCTAGCCTTACTACCACCATTATTTCTACTTTTCAATTTATCTCAACTACAAATATTTTTTTTTCAGTGGAATTTTCTTTGTATTTATCATTTTTGTTAAGTTATAGACATTTAAATTTTCAGCAATAATTTATAACAGTTATATTCCATATATTCCAGCTACTGGAAAAACACAAAGACAGAAAAATTAAAGTACAAAGAGAGACTTCAAAAATGAGGTTGCTATAATGCATCATAGAAGTTAAAATTTAAAATAGCAAAGACTCCACAAACTGTAACTCAAGATAAAGTTTAAAACCTCCCCATGGGCCTGCATCCCTAAAATTACAAAATTGGGCAACTTCCTAAACTAAAGAATCAACTATTTTCATGGTAGGAAAACAAAAAATGCTTTGGTAAGCTATCTTTAAATATTTCTCCCCATTTGTCCATTTGTATCTCTAATGATTGTATATAAACACAGGCACATCACATATTTGAGAATCAGCCTCACAAACTTTTCACTCTAGATTTCTCAAACATCTTTACATTTGGTCAATGACAAAAGAAATTCAATTTCTTGGATTCTAGTTTTAAAAAATTATAAGTATTTCCAGAGATCTTAAAGCTCTCTCTTGCAAAGTATATAAAATAGTACGTACACTTTCAAACTCTGAAGCACTCACATTTTCTCTGACTTAATGCAGGATACAGACCTTAGGAAGGTGATACAACAGCTCACAGTGAGCTACCTTCTGCATGAGTCTGGATATTAATAAGTTAAAAAAGTGGCCAACTTGAACTTTACTCATCCTTTCTACCAGTATGGAAAAAGAACATGAGTTTTGAAATTAGTCAGAATGATCTGTTACACATTTGCTATCTATATGGCCTAAAACTTGTACCTATTATCTAATATTTCCATTTACCTTCAAAACAAACACTCATACTGGGTACTACGTATTTTCTTATTTATTTTACTGTGAAACATCCACAGTACGATGGTTGGGAGGACATGATTAAAGGAGTTTGCTCTGGTAAGATGCCTCAGTGAAATTAAATTCACCTAGACTGACACTCTAAAAAAACAGAGGCTTTCCACGTAAAGCAAAGAGAAGTCTGAGATAACTTTATTCTTAATAGAGAAGGGGGTCTACAAGTCCTTCAATAATTAAAGGATCAAAAGAAAAGGGGAGAGCAGATATAAAAGCAAAGCACAAAGTCCAAAGTACTTTCAATGAACATCTCACATGTTCGGTATGAGCAAAAGAATAAACCAGATACAAAAGAATGCATACCATTATCATTCCATTTCTACGAAATTCAGAAATAGGCAAAAACTAAATTAAGGTGGAAGAAGTCAAAATAGTGATTACTTCCAGGTGCAAAGAAAGGGTACTTCTGTCACAAGGCCTGTGGGAGCCTTCTAAGATGATAAACCTATTCTGCACCTGTACCTTGACCCTTCATGATTGTGCACACATACAGGAAAATTGATTGGGATGAGTATTTTAGATCCTAGCGCTTTCTATATAAAATGTTTCAAAATAAAACAAATTATAAAGAGTGGGTGTCAAATAAGAACAAGAAACATAAAAATCCCATTAGATTTTGTGTTATCTTTTCTATGTTTTTGATTTGTGTTCTCACTGACGCCTTCATGGGGAGAAGCAGTATGTGTATTATAAGAAAAACTCAGCATTTCTTTGGCAATAACTAGAAAGGTGCAGCCGGATGACCTGTATTGCCTTCTACAGCTAGGTCTCACAGAGGGCCGGAAATTTAAGGAAACAAGTGAGCCGTGGGTAGCAAACACCTGATAACAGTTGGGGCATGCCAGGAAGAAATCCCGGGGCTTTGCAACAATTAATGGTTAATCTGGACACCATAACAAACTGATGTCCTACAGGTACTTACTGAACTGTACGTGGTTAAAAATATAATCTTTCTTCCCCCAAAAAGTTTTTTTTAAAGTATTTCCTCCAAAATCACTGATTATAAAATCTAACTTCAACCCTAAGAAATAGTAGCTCTATGGCAGCCATCATTAGCACTGGACAATACCAAGGAAAAGACTTGGCTGAAGTGGTATACACTCCATCGTACAGCTTTCATTAGCTGTTAGAACCATGAGCTGTGCTTCTCTGACACATTTATGGAAGATGTTTGGGAAAGTCACAAAGAAGGGGGAATGTGAAACCAACGAACAAACAAACCTAAATTAACCAACCTTTTACAATCTCACCATTCAACAAAAGAAAAAAAAATGATGCAATGATTTAAGATAAAGAAATATAATGAGCAGACCCTACAACAAACCCTCTTGCTAAGTGGATGCCTCCATTCTCACCTTTATCCCGATCATAGAGTAAATCTTCTGTTGAGCAAGGGCTACCATCCTGGGACTCCGGAGGACAAAATGGGGACACACAAGGTGAATGACTGCTGCAGCTACTGCTGCGCTCCTGAACGGAAGGAGTCTGGGTGTCAATGCTGCGAGTACTACTGCTCCGGTAGTGCGCAGGGAGTGGAGCTCTTCGACCATCTGGTATGTCCAAAGGCTGTAAGAGGAACACCATCATCATATGGACAATAGCACATACATTCCACACCACAGAACAACATGGTGTGCCTTCCAATTTATACTCCATCCCTATCACCAGCGTAATTTATTCTTCAGCTAATAAGGATACCAAATCACGTCTTAAGTTAGTTCTTGGGCATGTTTATTGAACTGTAAGTTTCTTTCAGATAAAAGTTTCCTTTAAAAAAAATTCTGTGGCTTTCTGTATGTATTCACAGGTTAGTAGTACTTCCCAAAATACTTCTCAAGGACAGCAGGAGTGTAATATTATATCCCTAATGCCTATTACGGTGTGTGGCATGTAACAGACATCCAATAAACATTTGCAAAATGAATTTACTGAATAGTCAACAAAATCACTTTCACATCTAGTAAGAAAAAATTGAAGTCTTGTATTCACAGGTATTTCTTATTTGCTAATTTTCGTATTTTAATTTTCTAGATGCCAAGAACAGGACTATACTTTCTATTTCCTTTGAAAATTACCCCAAATTTCTAATAAGCTGGTTTATTGTATTAGTACTCAGTGGAGGGTGCTAATATAATTCAGAACAATTCTACTAATTTGGTATCCAACCAAGTATGACTACTCATAATTTTATTTAGTTCTAATGTATTGTTCTAAGGTGGAAAAAAATAAGAAATTTTTATTTATTTTTGTTGTTTTTCAAAGAGGTTCTCACTTTGTTCCTGAGTGCTGGTATTAGAGGCATGCACCCTTAAACCCAGCATCAAAAAGAAAAAATTTAAAGGAAATTATAAGCATATATGTTGGACCAGAGGGCACCTTAGTGTTCATCAGTCAGTCTTATTTTCACAAGTAAGAAACCTATAGTTCAGAGTTCCTGCTGACACAGCTAATTACGTGGCATGAGAACCTGCTGAGTGGATTCTTTCTACTCAACTACTCTGCTTCTATTGCAAAAAAAGATTTTACTCCATTTTCTTCATTTGTATACTAACAAAGTGCAATCGACAAGTAAAAGTTTATATATTAAATTCTTTCTTAAATAATTAAAAATATTATTAGGATTTCAGTGCTAGGGAAAGGGGCAATATGTTAGTTTATTTACAATTTATTTTGATTAGTTTCTAATGATCTTACTCTGAATTTTGTCATTTCAGCAATTTCAAAAATACATATTATCAGAGAGGGAAGGTTAAACTAAGATTCAAAATGTACTAATATCTTCTATAACAAGCAATTCAAGTGAAGGCTGAAACCTGAAACTACTGAAAAAAAAAAAACCTTCATTTATCTATGCAATGCACTGCTGCTAACCCAAAACTATACCATCTTTATAATCTGACAATGACTACTGTACTATAAAAAGAATGTTCAATTATTTAAGTATCAGTATACTTTGTACCAAAAAAGTAGAACTTTTCAATTTGGGAATGAAACAAAACATTAATTTACTTGGTCATAGTCTCATAAAATATTAGTTTAATGAATGTGTCAATGTTGGCAATTGATAAAAGAATAATATACCATACTTTGCAGCTTAAAGAGTTTAAGAATTTGAACTACAGTATCTTTCATTTATGTCCTATCTGATAAATATAATTTCTCTGTATTTCCATTTCTTAATCTATAAAGACTATGAATTTCCCCAACAAATTTTGTTTTGTTTTTGTTTTTTGAGACAGGGTCTATGTTATCCAAGCTGACCTCAAACTCATGGTGATCTTCCAGTCTCAGCCTCCCGAGTGCTGGCATTAGAGGCATGTGCCTGGTTCCCCAACAAACTCTTGTTAGGGGATAGAATTACAACAGATTTCAGAAATCCATATATTTACACAAAATAACAATAGGAAACATAAAGTCTTGTAATATAACATAGTTAACATGACAATTTCTATTTTTAACTAGAGGAAGGTATCTGACTTATTAAACCTTTGAAGTATAATTAATCATAAGTCTAAAATTTTAAAAAATTAATACTTCAACTGTAAGTTTGCAGTATATCCCAGAATGATTCTGAAATGGCCACTGCTAAATTAAAAATGACTTATTTAAAAGCAGAATGATTTTAGCAAGTTTTATATTTTAGTAGAATTTTGCTCTGATATTCTTAAGGAAAAGTGATATATGTAAATGACTATCTCATCCTCAAAAAATTAGATCAATGTTATTTCTTTACATCACACTCCTCTTAACGTATAAAGGACACATTTTAGTAAGAAACAGCTAAGAGATGGTATGATATTCAAAGGGTTCCTTCATATATATATATATATATATATATATATATATATATATATAATATATCTAAGAAGAGAGAAATAGCAAAACCTTCCACAGGGGATAATTTGGTATATTCACCAATATTTAAAATGTAAAACTGCTCTGACTAAACAATTTCACCATCAAGAAATATCTGCAAGGATACAAAATGTTTTCTAGAGCAGTGCCTGTGAGGACAAACACTGGAAACAATCTCAATGTTCATAAGGGAATTTTATAAATTATAGTATATTCATACAAAGATTCACTGCATTCTAGGAAGGGTATGTAAGAACAAATAAATGTTGCTTGTATTTGCTAATCAGTACTAAGAGTTAGAATCAAGTTTTAATTTAAATATTATAAAGATAACCTAACTCTAAATTACTTTAAAAGCTTCCACATTATTTGAACGAGTGGATATACATTTGATATACATTAAAGCATATTTTAGATTCAAAACAGCAAGAAAAAGAATTAGGCGATCAATTTCCTCATGGTATCTCTTTAAAAATATGGTCAAATAAAATGTTCATATGGAATAGTGTCCAGATTTGTTTTCTGGGACTGAGGTAATTTACAAACTAATTCTGATTAATTCAAAATGGATCTAAAATCTAAATATAAGTGATAACTAAACCTCTCAAACTCATAGAAGAAAAGAATGGAATAAATCATTGTGACCTTGGAGGAAACAATAGTTTCTTACATACGGCACAAACAGTGCAAACAACCAAGAAAAAAAAACTGGACTCCATCAAAATTAAAAGTTCTTCAAAGAATACTATGTCTTATACTCTAACTACTTGGAGGATAATACACAGTGTATTAACTATTGTTATTATTTTGTTGTGAAATTGGTTTTTTCATAAAATTAAAAAACAAAAATACAAAGGAGAAAAGGATAATGGACAGAACAGAATATAATATTTTCAGATGATATATCTGATACATGAACTTGTATTTAGAAAACAAAAACTTTATGAAGAACATTTACAAATCAATAAAAGAAAATTTAATTTTTTTTTTTGGTACTGGGGATCAAACTCAGGCTTGCGGTTGGTTGCGAGGCAGGCAGCAGAACCACTGAACTAAATCCCCGGCCCAAGACAATTTAATTTTGTTTGTTTTTTGGTACCGGGAATCAAACTCAGGTCCTTGCGCTTGCGCAGCAGGTGGCGAAACCACTGAGCTAAATCCCTGGCCCAACAATTTAATTTTAAGAAGGAGAAAAGGATCTAAATATAAATTTCTCCAAAGAAGACAGTTTCATGAAGCAGCTCACGAAAAGATACTTAAATCGTCAGCCATTAGGAAATGAAAATCAACATCATGATGACATGCCACTTAATGTCCACTAGGATGGCTATCACAAAAAAAGACATAATTACAAGTGTTGGCAAGAATGTAGAAAAGCTAGAGCACTCATAAATCGCTGGTGGCGATGTAAAACGGTACACACACTTTGGAAAACAATCTGGCAATTCCTCCACAGGTTAAACATAGAGGTACCATGTCAGCAATTCTAATCTCAAGGTTACACCCAAAAGAAATGAAAACATTATATTCACATAAAAATTTGTATATGTGTTCATAAGAAAACTATTTATAATAGCCAAAAATCAGAAACAGTCTAAATGAATATCAAATGATGACTAGATAAATACAATCTGCAAAACTAAGTACTGTTTGGCAGAAAAAAGGAAATAGTGATATACACTGTAAAATGGAGGAATCTTCCAAACACTATTAAATGAAAAAAGCAAGTTACAAAGGGACACATATTGTATGATTCTGTTTAGTTGAAATATCTAGAAGAGGGAAAAATCCACGGACCCAGAAAGTAGATCAGTGATTTAGAGGACCCCAAGAGGTAAGAGGAAAATGAGAGATGAATGCCAATGCCAAAGACTATGAAATTTTTTCTGAGTATGTGTGTGGGGGATAAAAATGCTTTGATTTTGACAATAGTTGTATAAGTCCACTGATATACTCAAACTCACCAAACTGTATGCTAAACAGGGTAAATTGTATGGTATATAAGTTGTATTGCCACGAAGCTGTTACTTAAAACATACTTGTGAGACAGTGTGTAATGTTAAAGAAAAATTATTCAAGTATCTCATGTACCCTTACCTTGGACACTTCCTCCTTCCCATTATTTTCTTTAATGAATACCTTTTCCAGCTCAGGACTTATTCCTTCTACATTGCAGGGCACACGTGAAACTGATGATTTTGGCACTGATATATTTGACAGTGGCATAGGGACTGACCTCGATCCAGGAGCCTATGGAACAAAACATAATGGTGTCAAATTATCTGTGATCAAAGTAATCAACAATTAAGAACAAAGCATGGGGGCCAGGGATTTAGCACATGGTACTGCACCTACCTTGCAAGCGCAAGGTCCTGAGTTCAATACCTGGTACCAAAAAAAAAAAAAAAAAGAACAAAGCAAATCTTAAAAACTGAAGGGCTGGGGATGCACCTCAGTGGCAGAGCTCTTGCCTTGTGTATATGAGGTTTCAAGTTCAATCTCTAGCACCACAAAAAAATTTAAAATAAAAATTCAATGAACAGCTATTTTTGACACTTCAAATACAGTAATAATTCATACACACACAGACACACACACACACACACATGTTCTAAAGCAGTGATGGCGAACCTTTTAGAGCTTTCAATGATACCAACAGAGCTTTGCAGCACACATGCCACAGGTTTGGCACCACTCTTCTGCATTAAGGTAAAATTAGTCACAACAATCCCTGAAAAATCCTTTTATGCAAGTGCAAAGAAATAACTAAAATGTATAATATACACACTTGTGCAAAAGAATGCCAGACGGATTCTTTAGTGTGTTTTTCCCTTTTTGTTTTACTGAAAAAGCACAGTTGAAATGATACGCTATTTCATGACTCCACTGTTCATTTCTCTGTTTAAAATATTTATTTCCTGTGCAGTGACAACTTTAAGTATTTTTCATTTCCATTCTGTCAACCATTTAAGAAAGCCTAAATGGGTGTGGTAGCACATGTCTGTAATCCTCACACTCTGGGGGGCTGAGACAGGAGGACTGCAAAGTCCAAACACTGTCACAAAATAAAATTTTAAAAGGGAGGGGAGGCACCTAGGGACAAGCTCAGTGCAAAGTCCCCGGGTTCAATTCCCAATTTTTTTAAAAAAGCCTACTAGATTATTAGGTAATATCACAGCAGTACTATGTTAAATTCAACACTCACTTAACAATTGTAAGGTTGTTTTCAAAAGTTCCTAGCAACAGTTCTTAAACATTAACCATCTCTGATGTGTAGGGATTACCAAAAGTGGTAGAGGACCTTTTGACGTTCAAGAAAAATATACAATAGGAAGAAAATCAGAAAAGTAAAGATTAGCAAGGTAAAAATTAAAACAATCTATGAGACTGTGGGGAGAAAGGAACCCTTTTTCATTGTTGGTGAGAGTGAAAATTGGTGCAACCACTATGGAAATCAGTATGGAGATTCCTCAAAAAACTAAAAATAGAAATTCTATTTGACCCAGCTATTCTCCTTTTAGATATCTCCCCAAAAGAGTTAAAACATTGTCCCACAGTAATGTCTGCATACCTATGTTTATAGCAGCACTGTTTATAATAGATAAATCTTGGAAACAGCCTGTATGTCCATCAACAGATGAATGGATAACAAATACGTGGTATTTATACACAATGGAGTACTACTCTGCCATGCTGGAGGATAAACTTGAGTCATTTGTAGAAAAATGGATACAACTTGAGAACATAATGTGAAATGAAATAACTCAGATACACAAGCTTAAATATCCCATGGTTTCTCTCATTTGAAAAACTCAATATACATACATATAGTTTGAAATAGAAGACAGACGATAATAAAAAAAGAAAGAAAAAGAAAGGGTCTGTAATCCAGCAAGGACACTGTATCTAAAAGTTTACCTTGACTTAGTATAACTGTCTTACATGTTTTATATGTTCTTTGACCGATTACTCTGGTTTTCAATCTCTATACATGATAAATTAACTATAATGTCTTATAAGATCAATAAATGAATCTGATGCTGAAAAAACGAAAAGGTGGATGGGGCCAGGGATTTAGCTCAGTGGTTCTCCTCCCTGCCTCGCAAGCGCAAGGTCCCGAGTCCGATCCCCGGTACCTAAATAAATAAAAGGTAGGTGGAGGGAGGGGAAAAAAACAGGAGTTGAAATGTGTGTTATGTACATGTACCAATCACATACTGCAAACATGTACTAATAAAAGTCTGAAGGAAAAAACAAGAACCCGTGATCTCATCTTACAATGAATGATTAAAGTTGATATATGTGACCTGTAATGAGGCAGGCTGCTAATTCCTGGTCAGCACATTAATATTTCCCATCCTCAGCCCTATGCTCCTGCCATCTGTGAATGGTATCCACTGATATGCTTTGTCTCTCACTGATACATGAGCTTAGTCATATTGAACTTTTAACTCTTTATCACACATATGCTGTTTCTTCAGTATCAAATATTTTCTTTCAGGATTTTATGATTTTCCATACTTAGATATTGAAACTATGATTTACTGATAGAAGTAAAGAGCTTAGTATTTTTATACCCACAGAGTAATCCAACTGCCCTTGAAAGTTATTATGGAGGAATAAAGGGCCTACAGTCCATTTTCCAGGAGCAGGGCCTGGCAGAGTTGGTGCATACCTGGCAAGGTCATGGCTACCTAGCAACCTACACAAACAAAAATGGCAGCTTCGTCAATTTGAGAATTTATCCACATAGATTGGTATTGCTGGACCTTCAGAGTTACGACAGTGATATCCAGGGCAAAGAAGAAAACGACAACCTTTTGAACAAAGTAGAAGCAAGAATGAAAGAATTGAGTCAGGCTAGTATTGGGCAGGTGAAGTGTTTGCCAACCATAGTTCGAGGAGGGGCCATCGACAGATACTGGCCCACTGCTGATGGGCGCCTGGTTGAGTATGACATGGATGAAGTAGTATATGATGAAGATTCACCTTAACAGAGCATTAAAATTCTACACTCAAAGCAGCTTGGAAATATTCTCATCCTTAGTGGGGATGTTAATTTGGCAGAGAGTGATTTGGCATATACCTGGGCTAGCCTGGGCAGTGGCAAAGAAGATTACACTGGCAAAGACATACTGATGCTGGGAGGCGGAGATGGAGGCATATTATGTGAAACAGTCAAACTGAAACCAAAGATGGTCACTATGGTAGAGGTTGACCAAATGGTTGATGCATGTAAGAAATATATGCGCAAAACATGTAGCGACGTCTTAGACAATCTTAAAGGAGACTGCCATCAGGTTCTAATGGACTGCATTCCAGTACTGAAGAGGTATGCCAAAGAAGGGAGAGAGTTTGATTATGTGATTAATGATTTGACAGCTATTCCAATCTCTACATCTTCAGAAGAAGATTCCACATGGGAGTTTCTCAGACTGATTCTTAACCTCTCAATGAAAGTACTGAAACAGGATGGGAAGTATTTTACATAGAGGAACTGTGTCAATTTGACAGAAGCCCTGTTGCTCTATGAAGAACAGCTTGGGCGCTCATACTGTCCTGTGGAATTCTCGAAGGAGATCCTCTGTGTCCCTTCATACTTGGAATTGTGGGTATTTTACACTGTTTGGAAGAAAGCTAAACCCTGCAGATGGATATCCCAATGATGTGTGCTGCAGATAGCCTTCCTGACCTCCAAATGCTGTACATGCCATCAAGATGAGTCAGGCAATTGATTGTGACTTCCTTAAAGTTTTCTCTTTTTAATTATTATTTTTAATTTAAAAAAGCAAATGGAAAATGTGTATTTTGATGAGCTAGGGTGTTATTTTTTTGAAGGTCAGCTGATGGACAATTAGTACAGCAAAGACTGCTAAATGCGCTGACCCCCTAGGATGTGATTTTTTTTACTTTTTATTTCTGTGCGGGTTGTTTTGTTTTGAGTGTGGTGGAACTTAAATTTGGACCTTTGGAGGAATGAGCATCATTGTTTTCATTTCAGAGGGAAGATCTTGATGGTTTTAAAAAAACTGACTTAGATTTTAAAATTTGGTACTTTTAAGAAAGAGTTAAAAATGAATAGCAGTGCTTCAATTAAAGTTACAAAAGAAAAAAAAGAAATTTATTTATGGATTCTATATTTGATTTCCTTGAGCTACCATCCTTTTAAAATTTTTTATTAGTACATGGTTACAGTACATAATGATTATACTCATTGTGGGGAGCTGGTACATGAACATAACACATCTTAATTCTTTTTACTTCCCTTTCCTCTCCCCTCCCTCCATGTCTTTGTCCCTTCCTCATTTGCAAAAGATAAATATCCTGGGTTTTTTTTTAATCTATGTTTTATTTTGCTCTTTAAATTATACTTTGGGTTAAAGTTCTGCTTTAATTGGTATAATTTTATGGTATATTTTGACATCTTGTGGGAAGTCTTTTTCAAATTTTCTATTAATGGGCCTTGTTTTTCTATATGACCTTTGAAAATAACTTTCTAAGTAATAAAAGCAATTCCTTTTGAATTCCTAAAACAAACATAATTTGTGCATTTATTTGGGGTAAACTACTATTTGAAAAATATCTTTGCATCCATTAATGTTAAGGCTTCCAATTTATCTCTAATTTATGCTTCATATCCTCAATAAACACATAGAGCTTTCATTTTTTAAAGTTTAATTACAGAACATTTTATATTTTTTCTTTAAAAAAATTTTTGTAAGCCAAAATAGGAATTTTGTATTTTTACATTTTGTCTAATCATCTTATTTCACTTTTTCCCCTTTTATTATGCAAAATTCCAATCACAGACATAATTAGAACCACATAATGAACCCTCAAGATGAACGCCAACTTCAAAATTTATCAATTTTTTTGAATTTGTCATCCAAATACCCATTTTGTTTTTGTTGCTGGAGTATCTTAAAGCAGATTTTAAACTTCATATTTCACCTACAATATTTGTATAGGAAAATATATTTAGAAACATAGCTACATGACAAAAAATTAAATGTAAATTTGAACAATTGTGTAAGTCTATTTTACTAAATCAACAAGTCAATCTATACAAGTGCATGTATTCCTAGAGACAGTGCATGAAATAAATTGAATAAGAATTATATACTAATTCTGTCAGATTAAGAAGAAAAAGGAAGGTGTAGGTGACTATTCACTTCAAATGTTTGAGACTTGCTGGTTTGTTTTACAGCTCTGATGAGGTATGCTTGGCATACAATAAAATCATCTCATTTAAAGTATACAGTTATTTGAACTTAGCTAAATATAAACAGTCATCAAACTAATCAAAACAGTTCCATTTAGAACTTTCTATCACCCAAAAATATTCCCTAATGGCTTTTTGGAGTCAATTACTATGCTCAATATTTTGTTTCTATAATTTCACCTTTTCAAGAATTTAATGAACAAGTCACACAGCATGTAGCCCTTTGGTCTTAACTTCTTTCACTTCCTATAATGTTTCTGAGATTCAATCATGTAATATGTATGGGTTGTTCCTTCTATTTTACTGATGAACAGTATTACATTGTATGGATATGTGAACTGTTTGTCCATTACCGGTTTATGAATATGAATGTCTCCAAAAACATTCATGTACAAGTGCTGGTGCAGACAAATGGATTTCTCCTGGTTAGACACCAAAAGGTGGAAAATTTGGACTGAATTGTCAGTTTATGTTTAACTTAAGCAAATGATAAACTGCCAAAGTGGCTGTACTGCTTTGGGTTCCAACCAGCCATGTGTGGCTATTTTGTTTGTTCCACATCCTCATCAACACTTGGTATTGCTGATATTTTTCATTTTAGCACTCCTATAACTAGCTTTCACAGTCTGGTTAATTCATTTTGATTTTCTAAATATACATTATATGCATACTGACCCATCTACAATGTCAATAATTACAGACATCCGTGATTATTTTTATCTTAACACTAATCCTGCCAATATTTTACTGATAATGAAATGTCCTATGACATTTGAAGTTAGTCATATTAGGAAGTATCCTATTTTTAGATTAATAAGAGTTTTTTTAAAGATCACAAATGCATCTTGAGTTATTGTGTTATTCAGCATCAAGAAAATCAAATAACTTTTTTCTACTTTGACTTTCTAATGTAACAAACTAAATTAATACATTTCCCAATACTGAATCATCTTTATCCTTGGGAAAGAAACTCTAATTGGTTTGTTTTGATACACTTGCTTGGGTTTCCTCTGCTACAGTATATTTGGCATACTAGGATTTATATCAACATTTGTAAATGAATTTGGTCTAGAGTAGCATTTCTCAAATTTTGGTTAGTACATTTGGGAGGGGGGCAAAAATTCTAATCTTAAATTTCTTCTATGTAAAAACAGATATAAGACATATAAAGAGATACAGAAATAGATGAATTAAGAACCATTAGGAAGATTAATTCTTCAGTAAGTACATGAGCTATGATTTCAGCTCGGGCTCATATTATACTTCAGACTATATATGTTATTTAAAGAAGATTAAAAATCTAGTTTTAAAAAAATTTCTTACAACAATTTAACAAACAGTAGTAATCTAATAGAGCTTAATGTTTTGTTATAATTTTTAAGTCCTAAAATGATTAATTCTCCCTTCATAATGAACTGAGGGAATTACTCAAATCTGGACAACAAGAATTTAGCCAGCCTACCTGAGTGTGACTGATTGTTACATGGTTGCCATGGAGAGGTGACTGTCGATCTTTCTCCTTACTGTGCCGACTACTCTGTTTACTGCGTTGTAGCTGCTGCCTCAGTTTGGCAATCTGCTTTGGGAGAGGGAAGGAGGAGAAAGAAGAGAACAAAAGTGAATACTATTTTTTAAAGATTTTTACCTACAGTTTTTGAATATTAATAAATGGCTTTTTCTCAAAGGTTTTAAGAACAGGTAACATTTCACCACAATGATTTATTTTTTTCAAATTTTTAAGATTAAGCCGATTCAAATAAAAATATACAAGTGTTAAAAATGCTCCACTTCTATAAATTTGAATAGGCTATTGGTAAATATGGAGAGCAAATTTCCCCAGCTTATTGCAGATTTTACCTTCACACTGTAATGCCAGAAATACTTTCCTTTTAAAAACATTTTATAAAGTGAAGAACAGTATTTCAGGTGCCTACTGATCAAAGTCAAACCTGATCTCTCAAAAATAGGGACCATTAGGGCTGGGGATTTAGCTCAGTGGTTCTGGTGCCTGCCCTGCAAGGGCAAGGTCCCAAGTTCCATCTCTGGTAACAAAAAACAACAACAACAACAACAAAAATAGGGACCATATTAGTTTCTAAAGTCTTGTCTTATAAAACAAAATGGATCAAGTTTATCAATTCCTAAACATTTTAGAATTGTAACTCCCAAAGATGGTTACAAGAATCAAAGCTATTTACTATTACTAACTTATTAGCATGTAATATTTTACTATATATTACTCTTTAACCAACAACTTTAAAATATATATATATATATATATATATATATAATTTAGGATGTATTCTCCTAAAGGAGTCATACTCCCAGTTTTAACAGAAAAGTCATTATTTATAATATGACCTGGAACTCATTAAACTAATTACATATTTCAGGTGATATATAATCTACTTTAAGTGTGCTAGACAAGAGTAAGAAACTTCCTGACCACTTTAAAGAAAACTACTAAGGTAAGGGTATAGTTTATGTGTATCGATACCTCAAGGGCTCGTGAGTTGGAAACGTAGTCCCCAGTGTGATGATAAGAAGTAATGGATCTTTTATTTTGAGGAGTCTTAACTTTTTTTTTGAGATCTTTATATATTTTAGATGTCAGTGCTCTGTCCAAGGAATAGCAGGCAAAACCTTTTTCCCATTCTGTAGCTTTGCTGCTACTTTGTAAAAGGAAAAATTTTTGTCTATTTCTTGTACTACTTTGAAGATAATGATACAGTGTATTAACTATTATTTTTCATTATTTTGTTATGAAATTTTATTTTTTCATAAAATAAAAAATTTTATGAACAAAAGAAGATACAACCTTGTGGGAGGTGATATGGGGACTAGTGAAATGTGATTAGATCATGAGGGTTACTGTGCTCAAAAAAATGTAGTCCCCATTGGACCCTGGTTAGTTCTCATAAGGGTTGTTATACAAAAAGCAAGACTGGTTTTCTGAATCCCTGTCTTCCATGTAATCTCTCACTTTTGCACATCCTCCAGCCACAATGCCATCTGCCATGATGGGACACAACCAAGGGGGACCTCACCAAAGGGCAAACCAGATAGGATAACCTGTCCCATGAGAAAGGCAGTCTCTCCCTCAATCTGATAAAAGCCATCTACGAAAACCAACAGCCAATATCATACTAAATGGTCAAAAACTGAAATCCTTCACACTAACATCAGGAAATAAACAAGGATGTCCACTATCACCACTCCTGTTCAATATAGTTTGGGAAACATTAGCCTCAGCAATTAGACAAGAGAAAGAAATAAAAGCAATAAAGATAGAAAATGAAGAAGTCAAATTGTCATTATTTGCAGATGACATGACACTCTATATAGAAGACCCCAAGAACACCACTAAAAGTCTTATAGACTTAATAAACAAGTTCAGTAGAGTAGCTGGCTACAAGGTCAACACACAAAAATCAATAGCTTTCCTCTACACGAATGACAGACTCACTGAGAAAGAAATAGGTCAAACAATTCTTTTTACAATAGCATCCAAAAAACTGAAATAAAACAACCTAACAAAAGAAATCAAAGACCTCTACTCTGAAAACTATAGCACTCTGAAAAGAGAGATTGAAGACGATATCAGAAAATGGAAAGACATCCTTTGCTCCTGGGTAGTAAGGATCAACCTAGTGAAAATGGTCATACTTCCAAAACTGCTATATAGATTTAATGCATCCCAATTGAAATTCCAGCAGCATACTTCACGGACCTTGAGAAAACAATTCAAAAATTCATTTGGAACAAGAAGAGACCTAGAACAGCAAAAGCAATTCTAGGCAACAGAGACATGGCAGGGGGTATCACAACCCCCAACTTGAAACTATACTACAAAGCTATTGTGATAAAAACAGCATGGTACTGGAAAAGAAACAGACCTGAGGACCAGTGGAACAGATTAGAAGATGCCGAGACAACTCCAGACTCACTCAGCCACTTCATCTTCAACAAAAGAGCCAAACACCCACACTGCAGGAAAGATAGACTGGAACAGAGGTTAGGTAGAACTCTTGAAGACAATGGTGTAGGAAAAGATTTTATGAACAAAACTTCAGTTGCCCATGAACTAGCTTAAACAATCAACAAGTGGGATCTCTTACTAAAAAGCTTCTGCACAGCAAGAGAAACCACCAGCAGTGTGAAGAGACAACCTACAACATGGGAAAATATTTTCCCCTGCTGTTCCTCAGACAAAGGTCTGCTATCTCGAATCTATAAAGAATTTAATATCAGACCTCCCAAATTTAAAGACACAATCCAAAAATGGGGATCTGAAATGAACAGACATTTCTCAGGCAAAGAAGTAGAAATAGCAAATAAATACATGAAAAAATGTTCAACATCACTGGGTCATTCGAGAGATGCAAACGAAAACAATGCTGAGACTCCACCTCACTCCAGAAAGAATGGCTGCTATCATGAAATCAACCAATAACAAATCCTGGCAGGGCTGTGTGGAAAGAGGAACACTGCTCTACTGCTGGTGGGAGTGTAGACTGGTGCAACCACTGTGGAAATCAGTATGGAGATACCTCAAAGAGCTAGATCCGGAAGTCCCATTTGGCCCAGCTATTCCCCTGCTGGGTATCTTCCCCAAAGAATTAAAAGAATCATACCACAGTGATATATATCAGCCATAAAAAATGAGACATTAGAGACATTTATAGCTAAATGGATGCACATTGAAGCAATACTCTTAAGTGAAATAAACAAGGACAGACGTGTAAATACTGTATAGTTTCTGTCTTGTGTGAAACTGAAAGTGTAAATAAGGACTAAAAGGTATAATAGATAATGTGAAATAGGAAGAAAAGGGGCAAAGGGGAAGGGGAAGTGGGAGGGGTAGGAGAAAGGAAAGAAGGGAATGGAATCAATATGAGAAAATGAAAAACTGGAAACAAAGTCTTTGTAGATAGGGAGGCATGGAGGGGTTGAAGGGAGGACGGGAAGGGGGAAAAATAAGAACCCAGAGAGATTATGTAAAGGTGCAAATTTCCAATGATGAATGTCATTATATGGTATACCTAAAATGTACCAGTAAAATTAATTTTTTTTTAAAAAAGAATATCTACGTAAACAATGCAACCTCACAGCTTTTCACAAAACACTGTTCATCTTTGGAATGTACAGCAGGAGTTATGTTCTGTTTACAATTCAGTAAGCATCAGGGTAAAAGGAAAGTCCATCTTCTAAACAGATATACTCAGAACATTACAGGTTCTAGTTTAAAAGCATGTGAAATGAAAGAAGACCATCTATGCCATAAAATCCTCCTTTGCTTCGGAATATAGGAGTGGTGTCATTTACACCACTCACAGAAAAGGGGCAGACCTGCACAATAACGTGGCAACTGCAAATATCCTCCCCCCACCATCTGCTTTAGAACTTCCCTCTTTTCCCTTCAGTACTAAAGCATCCCTATGGCTATAGGAAGCCACCTCTTCTCTCCAATCCCGCACTAATGGAGAGCAAACACGAAAGTGTTTCTCAAAGGAAGGGCAGATGGAAGGTATAGTTTCCTCTCCTACTTTATCCACAGTTCTGAACCCCTGCCTAAGAAAGTCTCTCTAAGGCCATGTTCTGCTGTGAAACACAAAGCCACATCTTCACTTCAGTGCGTTCACCAACTCTAGTTATTAGGAGGAAATGCCCAATAGAACTTTCCATTAAAAAGAGAACATGAGGGGGACTGAGGGGGGAAAGGGATAAAATAAAATTTTTTAAAACCTTAAAGATTTAAAAAAAAAGAACATGAAAGTTAAGCCATGGCTTTTTAAACCTAAACTAAAAATGAAGCTGACTTTATGTTTCTAAATATTTATTTGCTACACTGTGGCTCCAAGAAAAAAAGAAGGAAGCAGAGAACAGCCTTCTTTTAAATATGAAATGGGCCCCAAGTATGCCTGCTCCGAAGTTTAGAAAAGTTAAGGAATAAGTGATCCTCACTCACAAAGAAGAAATAATAATGGTAGAAAGAAGAATAAGAATAAATGGTCATAAATAAGAAAAAATGTTTATGGAATTAGATGAAGAGCAATCAGAACTGGCCCCTTCTGAGAACCAACAACGTATTTTTTGGAAACTGGTAATATTATCCTGTTTATTTGCTATTTTTATCTTGTTTGTTTCCCTACTATTGTTACCATCTTTAAAAAGAAAGAAAAAGAAAAATTCTTTTTAGCTTCAAAAGACTGGTTGAGCATTTTTGCACCAGAAACTGAATGGGAGAAAAGTATTTCTCAGAATGAACTGCAATCCACATTAGGCCAAGAGAATGAGAAATCTTATTTTAGAAGGACTAAATGGCAGTGGTGGGAAGGGAAGTGGAATCCTGAGACTTAAAAGAAAGGGGTCAGGAGAGAGGAAGAAGAATGTCTAAAATAAAGAATTTTATAGGTATCACTAGGAAGAGACCTAGTGTTCTCAGCTAATCTTTCTTACCCACAGGGATCACTGCATCAAGATGCAAGTGTAACCATCACAGGTACCTGGGAACTCGAGTAATTCTTATTTTTAACATTAGGATAAATGGGAAGTATGTCACTGTTTTCCTATGGCACATTTCTGAATGGTATTCACTGTAGTAGGGCTGGTACACAGTGGTTAAGAGTTCCTCCCACTATTGCAGGTTGGTTTAGAACTGAGATTTAATGGAGCAATATTTAGTGGAAATCATTTAGTGGAAAATATATCCTGGATATCAAACATCTAACTCATAACCAACCATTTAAGATATAAATCACTCAAAGCTGGAGGAATAAATTTTGGAAGTCAGTTTCTCCCAATTTACCAAAAGTACCTTCTGGAAGGATAAAATACAATGTACAACTAAACTATAAAGAATTTGTATTCAATAGTTATAAACTTTGAACACTTAAAGATAATCTGAGGTTTGAATACTGAGCAGGTAGTAAGGAACCAGACTGACAGGGTATGTGAGGACTAAAATCCAAGCCAAACCAAGCTCCACTCTGTATTCCGTAAGCCTAAACAGAATATTAAAGTTTCTGAAGAAGGCTTTTTCATTAAAAGGCACTGCCCTTAAAAAACAAGCAAGCAAACAAACAAATACCCCGTTTATGCCAGTGGAGATGCACGCACTCAGAGGAGTCTTTTCCATGATCCATGCAGCGATTTTTTTTAATATAGTAGTACCTATCTAGAACATAAGTAAAGCTAAAATCCACTTAATAGAACCCCCCCCACACACACACACATAGCATTCATTTCTCACCTCTTATAAACAAAGTAGAGATACTGCAAGAGAGTGAAAAGCAGACTATTCCCTGGGAAAGATAATCACAACACATATAATCTGATAAAGTACTAACATACAGAATATGTAAAGAACTCCTAGAAAGCAATGATGAAAAGACTGAAGAGTGGACAAAAGACTTGAACAAGTACACAGGCAAAGGGAATATCCAAATGGCCGATGTCATAGGAAAAGATGCCCAATATCATTCTCATCAGGGAAATGGAATACCAGTTAGAGTGACTAAATATTAACTGTCGGCAAAGACATGAAACAAATGTTTACTCTCCATACATTGCTGGGGGAGAGGTGTGGGTTCTTTTATAACATAGTGGGTTTGATTATAGAATTTCTGGAGTAAGTGCTTATATCCTTTACACCAGGTTAGTGAAGTAATAGCTGAACAGAGAAGAGAGCAATGACCTAGCTCACAAGAGCCAAAAATTCTTAATCCAATTACCTGGAAAGGGAAAAGTAGCGTGCCCAAGGCTGAAATTGGGTCCTAAGGTGCTTACTGGGAAACAGTGCCAAAAGAAATCCCTCCTACCTAACATGGAGAAGAATGAGTTACTAGAAAATAGAAATCCTCTGCAAATATATAAGAATGATATCTGTATCTGTTAAGGATATTTCCAACAACTAAAATTAGAATACACCTTTTTGTATGGAGATATTTCTATAATAGAAATTTATTCATTGCTAAATGTAAGCAACACAGTTTTAAGCAAATTATAGTTCAGCATGCTGAAAATACTCTAATGATATATATCTGACTAGTAACATATTCTTTCTATGATTGTTCAAAGAGCGAGGTGTAGACCAGTTTGTTTGATGGCTGTCATAACCACCAACAGAAATGTATCATTAAAATTTGTCCAAGTAATAACTATTTATTGAGCAATGGAAAAGTTACTGTGCTACTTAATTTTAAATGAATTATCTCGTTATTTGACAAAAGAATAGGAGATGAACACCTTTATGAGGTCAGAAGGGTTGCTCACAGTTGTAGGGTTAAGTGGTAAACAAATGTCTGAAATCAGGAAGTGGAATTTCTGTCTACTGTCTTATAACCACTACTACAGTTTGGATCTGGAAGGTCTCCTAAAGTCCCCTGTGGTAAAGGTGTGGTCCTTGGCCTGTGGCACTACTGGGAAGTAGCGGAACCATTAAAACTTGGGGTCTTGGGCTGGGGATTTAACTCAGTGGTTCTGCCACCTGACTGGCAAGCTCAAGGACCTGAGTTCGATGCCCAGTACCAAAAAAAAAAAAAAATTGGGGTCTTGTGGGAAGTTAGGTCATTGGGAGGGGATATTGGAATCATGACCAATGTTGTCTCTTTGTTTCTCACCCACTGTGACGTGAACGAGCCCCCTCCAGTACATTGTCCAGCCAAAACATACTATGCTGACACAGGCCAAGGCAATAGGGCTAAGTGACAATGAACTGAAACTTTTAAAACTGAGCTAAAATAAACCTGTTCTCTATTTTGATTATCTTAGGTATTGTGACAGTAATGAAAAGCTAACACAACTACCATTCTATACTGCCTGATGAATCAAATCAGTAACTTACAAGAAGATAAAAAAATTATAAAAAGTAAAAATATAAGTAACATAATAAAGTAAAAATTAAAAAATAAAAAGTAAAGACAAATGAGAATGAAAAAATTTGACAAGAGTTGAACTAAGATATCTTCTCCACTGAACAATAAATAAAGATATTAACCCAATGAATTTTCCCTGAAAATAAAGTTTGGAAAGTCATGAATCTCAAGCTGCTACTCTCTTTCATATGAAATGGAAATATATGAAAAACTTTAACATTTACAAACAGCAAATGCCTCAAAAGACAGTTTCTGTAGTCTAGTTAAAAGAAGATCAGACCCAGTATGGTGGTGTATGCCCATAACCCCAGCACTTAGGGAGGCTGAGGCAGGAAGATTGCAAGTTTGAGTTCTGCCTGGGCAACTTAGTGAGGCTCTGTCTCAAAATAAAAATTAAGGCTGCGCCCAGCCCAGAGGAAAGGGCTTTTGGGCCACTGTCCCATTGCTCCTGGTCCAGAGGAAGGGGCTTCTGGGCAACCATCCCTCCCGCTGATCCCAGCCAAGAGGAAAGGGCTTTTCGGACTCCATCTGTCCTGCTGCTCCTGGCCCAGAGGAAGGGGCTTCTGGGCCACCATCCCTCCCGCCACTCCCGGCCCCTGTCAAACCTCTCCCAGGTCAGAGGAGTTGAGTCACACGGGTGCCAACAGCACCCCCCCCCACACCCGGTTGAAATGAGAAGACACGTAAATAAGTCTCAAAACCAGACTTCCAGATCACCTACAGCAACCCCAAAGGGAAATGAGATGGAACACTCTGATACTCAAACACCTGGACCCACTGAACTGGCAACAAAAGGGGATCGTGAAAAAATGAAATCAGAAATAATTTCTCAGATAACAGGAGAAATTGTGCTCCTAGTGCAAGACGTAATTAATAAATCTAGAGAGGAGCTGAGGAACATGATGGAATCCCAACATAGGAAACAAATGGAATCCATAGAACAGGCACAAACAGACCAGGAGATGAAAAACTCCATTGAAAGTCTACACAGCAGAATGAGCCAATGTGAGGACAGAATTTCAGAGATAGAAGATAAGATTGCAATTAATGACCAGGAAAAGAAAAATTCCTTCAAAATTATAAGGGAACACAAGAAATCAATCCAGCAGATGCTAGACGATGCAAAGAAGAATACAATAAGACTGACTGGAGTCAAAGAAGAAACAGGAGAGAGTGCAGATGACATTAAAATACTCTTCACAGAAGTAATGGCAGAAAACTTCCCAAGCAGGGGAAAAGAATCTGACAGACAGATAAGTTAGGCATATAGGATTTCAAATAGCCTTGATCAAAAAAAATCGACATATAGGCATATGTGTTAAGATTCCAGAAACCCAACAGAAGAACAAAGATCTACAAGCAGTTAGAGAAAAGAAACAAAGCACACACAAAGGAAAGCCCATCAGAATCACAGCAGACTTCTCAACACAAACCATCAAGGCAGGAAGAGCTTGGAGTGACATATTTCAAGCCCTAAAAGAAATCAGGCTCCAACCCAGATTGATGTACCCTGCAAAACTATCTTTCGAAAGTGATGGAGAAATAAGATACTTTCATGACAAAGAGCACCTTAGGAACTTTGTGCATACCAAACCAGCACTCCAAAGAATTTTACACAATATCCTAGGAACAGACATTGAGAATCACAACCCCAGGAAGCAAAGCAGAATGAACCCATCTGGCATGACAAGAAATTAAATGGAAAGGGGGAGAACCCAACAACAAAAACAGGCATGACAATGATAAGTCAATACGTTTCAGTTATAACCATCAACGTTAATGGTCTCAATTCACCAATCAAAAGAAATAGACTAGTAGAATGGGTCAAGAAGCAAAATCCAACAATATGCTGCCTACAAGAAACACACTTAATTCAAAATGAAACTCATAGACTGAAAGTTAAAGGGGGTAAAACAATACTCGATGTGACGAGAACATGAAAAAAAGCAGGAGCAGCTATCCTCTTTGCAGATCAAGTAGATTTCAAACCAACACTGATTAAGAGAGACAAAGAAGGACACTACATCCTTGT
>NW_004624813.1:5636829-5663792 GCF_000247695.1 Heterocephalus glaber | reverse complement strand
ATGTAGTCCAGTGTCTCCTGAGTTCTATCTCCCAGTACCACACAAAAGGAGAGAGAGAGAGATCATTCCCTGTGTGTCCACATGCCCGCCCACATGCAGAATCACATGCAATCTGCTGATCATTTTATATTTGTTGCATCTTTTTTTCATTGCTCCTTTATTATTTTCTTTTGTCGTATTTTTTTGCATATCATTGTAAGTCCTGATATTTTTTAATTTTTGCAGTTATTTTCTCAGCAATTTCACAACTGCTCTATGGATTATAATATATATCTTGGTTCATCCCAATTGGCTTAAATAATTAAATAAAGTAGAAACTATAATACATGTCTTTTTCCTCATTCTTTATGCCATTATTGTCATACATATTTCATCTTATGTTATAAACCCCACCAAAGAATTAAGAAACTTTTTTATATTTACTGACATATTTCTATTCCTATTATGCTTCAATTTTTCCTCATGGATTAAGATTTTCTTATAAAACAGTCTAATGGCAAGAAATTCAATCTTTGTTTAACTGGGAATGGGTTTTTTTTTCCTTTGGAAGAACACTTTCATTTCGGAAGACTTGTTTTGCTCAATACAGAATATTTGATTAACAGTTTTTTCTTTCAGCAGTCCCTGAGGGTCTCCATGTCTGAAGAAAACTTAGCTGCTAAAGATAGTAAGTCCCCATGTATGATGACATTTTTTTCAGTTTCCAAGATTTTGTATTTATCTTTGATTTTCAACAGTTTATAACGCACCTACTTGGGCTCTGTTTTCCTAGTTGGAGTCAACTCAGCTTCTTGAATTTTCAGATTTTTTTTTTTTTTACAAGACTTGGAAATTTTTCTGGTATTACTTATTGTTATGGTTGTATCTAGATATCCTCTCAGAGCTTCATGTGGTCATAGGTGAGGCTTTTCAGAACTAGCTGCATCTACGTGTATGATACTGGGATTGAGGGTGTGTGGTACTAAATTAGTTCACTCATTGGTTTAACATAGTTCTGGATGTGGATAATGGAAAGGCCCACCCTGGGTGTATGTTGCACCGCCCAAAAGGGCAGGCAGCCTGGATGAGATAAAAGGGAAAGGGAGGCTTGCTGTTTGCTATTCACTGCCTTCTGTATGCCATACCATGGACCATTTCTCCTGTGATGCCCCTCTGATATGTTGCCCTGACTTGGAGCCAGTTGACTATGGACTGAAATTTCTACAAATAGTGAGCTGAAATACACTTTTCCTCCTTTAACTTTGGGTGTCTAATATTTTGTCTCTGCAACGAGAAAGCAACTAAGACATTTACTTTTATTTTTCTTTATTCTTTTTTATTGACTGTTGATGTACTACTCTGTCACTTCTATTGAGGATCTCCCACTAAGTGTATATACATGGATATGCTGCTCCGCAGGCTTCCAAGGCTCTTTTGACTTCTTCAGTTTTCTCCTCTCTGTTCCCGTTCTTCAGGAACATAAATTTTATTGATCTGTCTTCACAGTCATTGATTTGTACTGCCACCTCAAAGCTACTGTCAAGCCCATTAGGTAAATATTTAATTTTAGTTACTACCCTTTTAAAATCTAAGCATTTGTTGAATCTTTTAGTGAATAACCATCCCTTTAAGGAAATACTTTATAGAGTATCTTTAGTTTTACTTCCCTCTAATCCTTTAAACATAGTACCTTTTAGTTCTTTGAAAATCTTATAATAGCTGTTTTGATGTCTTTGTCTGCTAAAACCAACATACGGAGACATTTAAGATATAATTTCTACTGTCTGCTTCTTTTTTCCTGAGTATGTGTCACACTTTTTTATTCCTTGGCATATGTATAAATTTTTGGTCAAATGCTGGACATTTTGGATATTATAGCAATTTCAGATTCTGATGTTTCCACTTGATGGTGGTTGATATTGTCATATCTGTTTTAGTGACTATATGGCTTATAAGCCTATTAGCCCTGCTGTGTATGGCCATTGATGTCTCTACTTCATTACTATAAGTTTAGATTTTTAATAATTTCAAATTTTCAAATTTAATAATTTCAGTGTTTAGCCAAAGACTGATCAGACATCTCAAGTCAATAAGATTTCCACTCCCTATTGCTGAGATCTGAATGTAGACAGGGAGTGAATTCAAAGTTCGGATCTTTCATGATATTCCCTGAGTTTTATTTCACTAACACTCTTTCATCTCCTTTTATCTACTGTTAGGTGCCCTTGACCAGGAATAGGTGGGCAGTTTGACCCTCTTTTCTCTACTGTTCATGTCCACAGCCCCAGTCAACCTGGGACGTGCTAAGTGTTTATCAAGTCTCCACGGCTGTCTTAGCTCTCTGAATTCTCTATTAAATCCCATTAATCCATGTGTTTGTTACTTGTCCCAAATTGTACTACAACCTTAGACTAGTACAGTCACTGGCCCTTCCTGTTCACCTGCCACCACAATCACTTTTAATTTACAATGCTTCGGATCAAGTGATCTGCTTCTGCACAAGCAATAAAGCTGCTAAGTTTTCAAGAATTGCTCCATTTTGGTTTAAATACCATAGCAACAAACTGGGGATAAGGAAGAAAGGAAGACATTACTCCCAGAGAAAAACACCACAAACACATTAGCTTAAGTTCAGTAATTTTCATGAGGATTAATCCAGTGTTGATGAGTCCATAGTTGTACCATGAATCCATTAGGAGGTGGGGTCCAGTTGGAGGAAGTAAGTCACTGGGAGGATGTCTAAAAAAATACATTTTGTTTTCTATTGTCTGTTGTCTCCCCTCCCCCATTTCTGCTCTCTCTGGCTGCCATAAGATGAGCAGCTTTCTTCTACCATGTCCTTAATAACATGATGGTTTTTCCTTACCACAGACCTAAAAGCAATGGAGCCAAATGACCGTGGGCCGAAACCTGAATCTGTGAGCAAAAATAAACCTTTCTTCCATTAAATTGTATGTCAGATATTTTGTCCCAGTAACAGAAAGGTAACTAATACAAAACTGCAAGTTCACCTTTTCATTACTCACATATTATCAATGGATTTGTAGTTCTATTTTAATCTAGATATATTATGCTGTACTTTCTTTTTTTGTTGCTATGAGAGTAAACTGATTTTATGCATGTGTGTTTTTGTATGTGCTAGATAGAAGTTAAGGATTTTTTAACATCCATAACATAAAGATGATTAAGATGTAATATAATCACAGGCAAAATCATGTTAATAGACTATTCAGTCCAGACAGAGCAGTATATGATTTCTACAGATAATCTACAGCATATGAAAATGATAGTAAGTTTGGAAGCTATGTATGTAAAAATATTTGAGAGACATGTCAGTGTTTACACTGGAAGAAAAAAGCTTACTGCTATGGTAGACTTTCAAATATTTAAAGTATACCTCATATTGATCCAGAGGGAAAAGTCAAAACTAAGTGTTATAATTCTGAGATCATATATTCATATATATATACAGAGAGAGTCTGCCAAAAAATGTATACACATTCAAGGAAAAGAAAAATAGTACGATGTTTTTTCAACAAATGGTTTTACCCTTATATGGATGTTGTATATCACAGAAAACCCATTACACTGCTGGCCCTTTGAGAAGAAAATGAAAATACATGTGCAGCAATCTCAATGACCAAGGTGAGCCAAGCAGCAGTTCGCTTTACTAATAAATGTTTGGAAGCTAACAGCCACCACTTTGAGCACCTCATAATTATAGAGGCCAAAGATAACTTGTATTAATCTCATGATGTCTCAATAAATTTAGCATTAAAATATTTATACAAGTTTCTCTTTTCCTGGAGTATGCATTTTTTTGGCTAATTCTCTTTCTTTCTCTCTCTCCAAAATACATATATACATACATATATTTAGCAATTTAAGCTAAAAACAACTGAAATGGTTTTCTTATTCAGTAATGATTTCCCATCATTAATAATCATAACAAAGATTAGATGACTACCTGTAAAAGGAATATTTATGTACAAGATGGACTAGATTAACACTTCGACTCTTAAGTTTCCATTATTTTATAAAAACAAATAGATAAAAATTTAAATGAATAAAACTTTCAGAAAAAATAACCCAACACATATACAAAGATATCTTTCAGGTTATTCACAATAAATGAGGCAACAGGACATAGAAACTATTTCTAAAAGATATGAGACCCATTGTATTAGGTCCCAAAGGGAAACAACATGTGAATATTTTTTAAAAGTTACCAGAAACAGAAAAAACAATTCTACCATTATACAAAGTTATGATCCATATCTCTGGTTGCTCTAACTTAAAAATAAGCAAGATGAAGGGGGAACAAAAGATAAGTAACATGAATACAAGACAGAGATTACATAAAATCTGACTTCTTTCTAGAAATGCTATAGCTGACTGGGAGTATAACAAATACTCATAAAGGACAAAGAGGATACAAATAAGGAAACTTCTGACTTGTTGATCAAAATGTGGAGTTCAACCTTTAAATGCTAAAAGAGATAAGGTTAGGATAAATAAAAGAAGTGCCATTATATCCAGGAAACAGTAAAACACAACCTGCTTGAACCACAACAGGTTATGGGCTGGAAATGGAAATAACTTACCTCTTTGAGTTGATCAGCACTGCCCCATGATGCAGAACGCTGATGGGACCTCTTCTCTCTTCCCTCTTCTGCCCAACAGCTAGGTGTCTTTAAAATAAATAGAAAATATAAGAAATTTGACTCCCCCTAATCTCGAGTAACTAAAACATAATTCAAATTCTTAGCACATACAAGTTATGGAGTTCTACTAAAATACTTTAAGTGATAAGATATTCATGACCCTGTAAAATGCTTAAAACTTTGCCATATTTTGAATTAGACATGATCAATCCATCTTCCTTAAAACATTTGATATTTTCACATCAACATTAATAACTTAAACTTAGAAAATTGTAAAGGTTTATTAGTGTTTTCTTTTCTTACAGAGCTCAGCCAAACTAAATATGAAGCAGTATGGCTACTAAATACAATGGAAATAAGATGAACAGAACTACCTCAGAAGCAGTGCTGTTATAGTTGACTTACATATCAAATATCTAACTAGACAGAGGGCTGAATGTAATACTCTTCTGGTACTTGGGAAAGAATGTTTTGAAGTATCTTTCTAGAAATATATGAGACAGCTTTATATTAAAAATAGTTGTTATAAGCTAGGTGCAGTGGCACACACCTGTAATACCAGCTATTCTAAGGAGACAGAAACAGGAAGATTGTAAGTCTCAAGCCAGAATGGGTAACTTAGGAAGACCATGTCTCAAAATAAAAAGGGCTGGGGATGTAGTTAAGTGACAGTGTACTCCTGGGTTCAATCCCCAGTATTCCACAGAAGAAAAAAATGTAGTTATTACAAAATTCAATGAGAAAAAGACTAAAAACAATAAATGTAACAATAGAATTTTAAGCAAAACATTGTTTTTACTTATTTAACCATGGACAGATACAATATTTAAATGTAACACTAAAGCAAAAATAATGTTATAAAATATTAAGACAACTAATTGTATTTAAATCAAATAATGTTAAAATACTACCTTAATATAAGAGAAGATTGAGTGTAATGTAGAGAAAGTAAAAACATCACTATTTGAAGACAGATAATGCGTGCCTATGATGAGTGTTATCATTATATATGGCGAAAATGTACCAATGTTTTGCTATAAAAAAAAAAGACAGACAGTGGGTAATAATTATCACAGTAGGTATATATGGCCTTAAAAAAATTTTTATTGCATAGAAAAAAGTCATTTACAGTGAAGCCTCACTTGAGAATCTACATTATATATAAGGTCTTAGTAAGAAGGTATCAGTTCTACTTTATACAGCTCAAAATTATTGAAGCTGTTTAAATAACTACCATCTCTTAAAAGCAATGATACTCCAAAAGTGGATGCTAGTTGAATAAATATAGAAATAAGCTGCCTGAAGAGTTCACTACTAAAGAATTGAGAGAACATTTTATTCAACTAGCAAGTGCAAGGATATGCAAGCATATCAAAATAAGCTGCTTGCAAAAAATCTAAAATTTGCTGTCAATCCTAGATAACACAAACTAATCTGAAAATAATTTAGCCCCCAATCATATCCTTAACAATTTATTGTAAATATAACAATTATAATAGTTTCAGTCAAATTTTTATTTTGAAAATTTATGCACCTTAATAATTTTATCTATCAAGTAGCATCGTCTTTGCCAAGGAGCAACTGATTAAGGATCATAATCTATATAACTCCAAAGTATGTTTACAGAAAATGAGTCAAATTTTTGCCATGCACCATATTTATTCAATGATAACATTTATAACACTACTTTCATTTTGTACAGTCGTAACTTTTTCAAAGAATTTACATCTCCAACTTATAGATAAGTCAATAGCCACAACATTTTCACAACTGCTTCAATTATTGCCAGGGTTGACAATGGCAGACAGAACCAAATCTGAGGTTTCTAATCTCAGAATACCTTTCTTCATATTAGCATTCTTTTCTTTTTTTAAAAAAACAGCTTTATTGAAGTACAATTTGCACAACACACAATTTACAAATTTAAGGTGTGGGACTCAGTAGATTTCAGCACAGTGACAAACTTGTACAACCATGATGACAAGCAAATTCAGAGCATTTTTGTTATTCCCCCATCAAAACACTCTACCCACTAGCTGTCATCTCCTAATCCCTCCCCACTGAATCTAGCCAACCACTGAGCTACACTCTATCTTCAGAGATTTTCCTATTCTGGGAATTTTTTTATTCAAAATAAGCCATGCTCATAGCAACAAAGAAGACCTTAACATATCCAAAGAAATGGAAATCCTGCAAAGTAAACTCTCACACCATATTGGAGTGAAACTAGAAACTGACAGCAGAAACATACTTAGAATACAGTGACTTTTTTTCTTCTCTTTTTTTCTATTAACTTTTTCATATAAGGGAAACCATGTGATGTTCAAGCTTGTATATCTGATTTACTTCACTTAACATTATGGTCTCAAGGTGGATCCATTTTCTTCCAAATGCCTCAAGTTTATCTTTCTTTATGGCAGAGTAGTACTCCATTGTGCATAAATACCACATTTTCTTAATTCAATCATCTGTTGATAGGCATACAGGCTGTTTCCAAGATTTATCTATTATAAACAGTGCTGCTATAAATATAGGTATGCAGACATCACTGTGGGACAATGTTTTAACTCTTTGGGGGAGATATCTAAAAGGAGAATAGCTGGGTCAAATAGAATTTCTATTTTTAGTTTTTTGAGGAATCTCCATACTGATTTCCACAGTGGTTGCACCATTTACACTCCCACCAACAGTAGAGAAAGGTTCCCTTTCAGCCTCTCCAGCATTTATTGGTTAATTTCTTGATAGGAGCTATTCTTTCTGAGTAGAGATGGAATCTTAATGTTGTTTTAATTTGCATTTCTCAAATGGCCAGTAATGTTGGACATTTTTTCATGTATTTATTGGCCAACTGTACTTCTTCATCTCAGAAGTGTCTATTCCATTTGCCCTTTTACTGGATATTTAAATTTGGATGGTCTAATTCTTTTGAGGTTTTTATACATTCTAAATGTTAGTCCTTTGTCTGAAGAGAGACTGGCAAAATTTTTTTTCCATTCTGTAACTTTTCTCTTCACTTTGTTGTTGAATGTGATCCCATTTATTGATTCTTGGTATTATTTCTTGCACAGCGGGGGTTTGTTCAGAAAGTCTCTGCCTACACCTAGGTCTTCCAGAGTTTTACCTATTTTGTCTTCTAGTAAATTAAGTGTTTCTGTTCTAAGGTTGAGATCTATAGCCTCTTTCGCCACATGCCTAAGGTTGAACTTAGACCCATATCTCTCACCATACACTAAACTAGCATTCTTTTCTTAAAAATGAATGTGAAAATCAATTTGATTATTTCAAAATGTGGTATTAGTTATACAAAAGGGAAGAACTAACTAGTGAAGAATGTTTATGGTCACGAAACAATTTAATAAGACACAGTTTTTTAAAGTGAAGAAACACTGGGTGTGTTGGCACACACCTATAATGTCAGTGCTTGGAAGGCTGACATAGGAAGACTGCTTGGGCTTTACATGTAGTGAGTTCAAGACCAGCATGAATGACATAGTGAGACCCTGTCTCAACACCCCCTCCAAAGGGAAAAAAGCTACTTGAAGAGTTCTCTCAATCATGTGACTACAGAGTTATAAACACATAAACTACACAAGTATATTCATCATATTCTCAACTTTCCAAAACTATCCCCCTAATTTAATAATTTAATTTTAATCATACCTATTTACCTATTTATTTATTTATTTAGGCTTTTGAGATGGAGGCTCGCTATGTAGTTCAGGCTGGACTTGAACTCATTAAGTAGCCCAGGCTGGCCACAGCAATCCTCCTGCCTCAGCCTCCTGAGTGCTGGGATTACAGATATGTGTCACCATGCCTGGTAGTTTATTTATTTTTAATTTAAAATAAATAGTATAAAAATGTTCTAGTCTGCAAATATATTCTATAGATTGCAATGTCCAATACAGTGGCTCCTAGCCAGATGTGACTATTTAGATTTAAATTAAAGAATATGACATACAACTAATTCAGTTTGTAAGTCACACTAGAATATTTTGAATGCCCAGTAAATGCATGTAGTATTGGCTATGGGCTGCCATACAGAACAGAACAGAACAGATAGGGAACATTTCCATCAGTAAGTTCTAGACATCTGATCACAGATTTTCAATAAGATATTCTAGCCAAAGAAAAAGCAAGAGTAGCTACATTGTTTTTGAATCTATTTAAACTGATGCCTGAGAAGTCATAGAAGGTAAGCTAATTTGAACCCAATTTGTTGAACCTGAGTATTTAAAACATGTTTAAAAGTTTGAATTAGGAAAGTAGCCACACAAAGTATCAAAAGTTCTTTTCTTTCCTACCAGCAAACAGCCCCTTGAACTGGCCAGTTATTCTGTGTACTATCTACACTAGAATTTTTTAAATAGTGTTACTAATAACCTTGTTTCTGGATGTCACTAAGAATGAATGATAAAAGGGTTCCATGGTCAAATTAATTTGAGAGAAACTGTATGTACTTCTCTACCCCATATACAATATGCATTCCAAAATCTCAAACTTTCTCGCTCTCTTCTCTCACACATACTCACACACACACATATACAAATACTCTTTTTAAAAGCCTGCTTAACCCATTACTTGTATGATGCCCAAACATTTATTTTACAAGTATACTTATTAACATGTGCAAAGCACAACTCCACGGATATCTTGGAAAGAAATGTAGTCATCAGTGATTTCATTATAGTATATAGCAGCTTGATCTTCAGCCACTATACTTTAAGAGATTCTTCCTTTCTAGCTATCTCCACTCACCAAGGAAGAGAAAATGAACCTTTTATAACATCTGAGTAAGGCAGAGCCAAAGTATATAAGACGATTGACAAAAACGTGTTTAGTTTTTTTAAAAAAATCCCCTCTATGTAAAAAGGATACCTATAAAATGGAAAAGGTCATTTTTATTCTCATTCCCCAGTTTTCCAAAGTCTAGGCCATAAAATTTTCTTTCCAACCCTTACAAGTCCATCCTCTCAGGTTTGGTTTCCTGTGCAAGAACCACTTCTCTAAACAAAATATACCAGGACTACACAGGCTTCAAAACGAATACAACATTAGAAAAATTATTTTGTCTGGGTCAACTAAGAAACTTAAAACACTGAAAGATATTTTTGCTGTTTATATTTTTTATTCACAATCTAGCAATGGCAAATATGCTTTTCTGCTTTATCAATTTCAAAAGAGTTGTAATTCCTATCATGAACATATTCTTTTTCAAGATGTAAAAGTCTGAAGCCTCTTCCAAAAAGACTTAAAGAAAGCCCAGACATCTGTGTGTTTCGATTTTTATTTTTCTTTTTTCCTTAAATTCTACAGATGATTCTAATGGAATTAAAAGCAGCCTTACACTAAGGAAATAGAAATTAACAAGATACAGATTGTCACTGAAGCTGTCATGTTGACCATATAACCCCTCATGTTTTTGGCTAGATTTTTAACATGTGATTATTTTTAAATTTCTCATACCTTACAGAAAACCAGCAAAGTAGGTGACTATGAGATACTGCCAAACATATTTTCACACGATTCTAAAAACACTCACTGAAGTCATAAAATAAATAGTATTCAGCTGATGGCAACCTAAGAAATGGGGAGAGACTAGTTTTCATAATATAAACCTCTTCTACACTTGGACCTCTAAATGTGGAGTACCATTTCTTATTTGTAAGATTGTAAACAAGATGGACAATAGCTACTTCTGATTGAATGAGGAATTGTTTCTTGAATTTCAGACCCCTCTCATGCTGTGGAGTTATGTGTTTCATTTTGATGCCATTTCCTACCAGTCTGAATTTAACATTCATAATTGTATAATCCATTTTGATACCAAAAATGACTTCTATCTACTTAACTTTATATCATTATATTTAAACTTACTAACAGTAAAATATTCTAGATTCTAATACAAAAGCAGCTAACATTTATCGGTACCTATTATGAACTAGATACTGTGCTAGAAGCTCGACATGGTTATTTTGTGTACTCCTTATTGCAATAAACCCTAGTTATCCTTCAAACTCTATGTGAATTCCAACAAAACAGAAAAAATTTCAGCTGGCTTATACTGTTTACCAACAAGACATCTGACAACAAGGCATGACTGACATAATGTCAATCATTTATTTGTTCACTTATATAAAAAGATTAAATACCTTGAAAGGCATATTCCTTTCTCATACTGTACTTTAAACTATTCTGAACTATTATCTCAATTCTCTGATTTTAATTCTTTTTTTTTTTTTTTTTTTGTGGTACCAGGGGTCAAACACGGGACCTTGCACTTGTGAGGCAGGCGCTGGAAACACTGAGCTAAATCCCCAGCCCCTCTCTGATCTTAATTCTTAAAGTATCTTGTCTCTAACAAACAATAAATGCTATTTACTACTATCATGGATTTTCAATAGAAAAATGATAGGTTTTAAGATGTATCTAGGTGAGAACTAATGTACTAGGCAACAAAGGTAGGGGAACCAGAGATAAGAGGGTTATTCCAAATAAATATGACCTGTTTCACAATTTTACCTAAAGCTAGCTGAGGAGCAAAGGTATAGGAAAGCAATGAAGGAAAATAGACTAATTCTCCTACCAGCTAAATGTTTCAAGTAAAAGGAGGAAAACTAAGTATATGAGTAATAAGAATATGGGAAAAATCCTTTGCTATATTATACGGTTTACTTCTGAACCAAATGAAAAAAATCAGTAAGTATAATTTTGAATTTCTGGTAATTTTAAAGATAGTATTTAAAATTGATTAATACTACATTAAATATTTTAGCCATAGATCAACATTTTTCTTAAATATAGCTGAATATACCCCCAGTAACTAAAACATATTACTTCCTAAAACAGGAACATGATTATATTGGTAAAGATTCTAGAATATAAAATCCTCTGTATCATAATCAGATTATGATTTAAAAAAATAGTAAAGGTGATCTTGAATAGGAATGAGTTTTTATGCATTGATTCAACAGCCAGTTAAAGACCAGCTCTATAAAAGTACAATTTGAGTCCCTGAAATGCAATCTAGAAGCTCATATAGTCAGACCTTCAGACTTGTTTCCATTTCATGAAGAAGTCCCCCGCTCTCTGAACTGTTTCAGCAATTGCTGCTTCTTAAGCAGATTTCAACAGCAAGCTCTTCAGCAAGGGTAGAGGAAACTCAAATAGCTGTATCAAGTATGACTTTTGCTTAGGAAATGAGTTTCTGATAAGAGTGGTGAAACTGAAAGTTCTCTCTTTTTTATCTATTATTATATGAGGTACATCATCTATAAAGTCTTCCCCAACCCAGCCCCTTTCAGGAATGGAAAAAAAAGGGCTTACTTTAATATCATTTCAATAAAAAAGGATTTGTATATTTTAGTTCAGAGTTAGCTAATTTTACCAAACATTAGTTAAAGCCAAATGCTAAGCACTTATTGCAGATCTGTTCAAATAAGACTATTAGGGAAAGATGCTAAGATGCTAGCATTAAAATGCTATTTTATGTACTTTTTGGCATGCTAATGTTTCATAGTTTAGATTTTGAAAAGACAATAAAATATTAAAGAAAAACATCACCTAGAAAAAGGGAAGCCTTAGTATACAAGAATTTGAGATAAGACCTAACATCCCATTTCTCACCCTTCAAGAATACAAGCTTAGTTTTGTTTTGAGATGGGGGCTCAATAAGGGAGCCTCTAACTCCTTGGCTCAAGCAATCTTCCTGTCTTTTCCTAGCTCAAAGAACACAAATTTTGAAATCTCTCTCTAATGCAACAAAAAGAAACCAAGAGCCATGGAAGAAACTGAGATTTTTCTAAGGAGCTATAATCCCAAATCATACTAGGCTAGTAAGTTTCATAGATAAAATTTTTTCTGATCCAAATAACAGATAATTCAGATAATATTTATACCACCCTAGAGCATAGAGGAAAAAAATCTTGCAAAACCTTTTTATGAAGCAAGTGTACTAACCTAAGGATTTCCTCATGAAAAAGAAAAAAATTCAGGCTTTGTTTTGAATATTAATATCATAATTATTAATAAAAGCTTCATTGTCACTATGTTTATTTTGAATCCCTGTAAAAAACAGCATTTTTGGCCAAGAATTTAGCTCAGTGGTTTCACCTCCTGCTGCGCAAGCGCAAGGACCCGAGTTTGATCCTTGGTACCAAAAAAAAAAAAAAAAAATCCAGCATTTTTTTAGAATGTAGTCATGGACCAAATATTAAAAAATCAATTAAAGAAATTCACTACAACTGGTTTTGATTACACGCACACATACACAACCACCACACAAAAGAGAAAAGAAATTCACTATGTTATAGATTGAGTCAAAACAACATATTCAATCATGAAATGGCATTTCCCATGCAATCACTCCTGAATAAAATAAAAAAACCCTTAGTAAAATAAACATGTGTTTGATATATATAAAGCACATATGCTTTGTGGCAAAATTCAATATGTAATATCTAGTGAGTAAAATCCCACTGGAGACAAGGTCCAGGCACTTGCTACCACAGTCATTAGTTTACATTGTATTGGGACTGTCAGCAAATGCAAATTCAAGATAGGACACATAAAAAGCGAGGCCATACTCTTAAGTGAAATAAATAGGACACACGTGTAAATACCAAATAGTTTCTCTAGTGTGAGAAACTGAAAGTGTAAACAAGGGTTAAACTGATTAAAATGAATAATTGATAATTTGAAATAGGAAAAAAGGTCCAAAGATGAAGGAGTGAAGGGAGGGGAAGGGGAAAGGAAAAGAGGGAAAGGAAAAACTACGAGAAAAGAAAAAAAAATGGAAATGAAATCTATGTAAATAGGGAAGGGCGGAGGGGGTGAAGGGCGCACAGGTAATGGGGAAAAATATAAGAACCAAGATGCATCATGTACAGGTACAAATATCCAATGATAAATGTAAACGAACTGTATACCTAAAATGTACTAATAAAAGAACTAAAAAAAAAGGGATAAATGGGAAAAAGGTAGAATTACTATTTGTATAATAATATTCCTGAAAAACCAAAGTTAGTTTACATTGTTTTGGGACTGTTAACAAATGGAAATTCAAGATAGGACACATAAAAAGAGATAAATGGGAAAAAGGTAGAATTACTATTTGTATAATAATATTCCTGAAAAACCAAAGGAAATTACCTGAAAATTTATCAGAAATAAGAAAATTCAAATTGAAAATGTCAAACAAATTAGAAAGTAAAGATCCTAATCACAACAGCAAAGAAAAAGACAAAATACATAAGCATGTTTATCAAAAAATGTGCTGATCATATAAGAAATTTAAAAATGTTCTGAAAGACAACTGAATAAACAAAAAGGCATATCCTTTACTTCAATAAGATTCAATATGGTAAATCAGACAGTTTTACATTAATATTTAATTGTAATATAAGACATTCTAAGAGGAATTTAACAAAATGCTTCTAAAATTAATCATAAGGAGGGATGCCCATCATCCATCAAATGGAAAAAGCAAGTTAGAGACATGACAAAGTATGATTCCACCTCAGCAGCTATGTGTTTAAAGAATGTATTTCTACAGATATAAAAAATTTCTCAAAACGTGTACCCTCCTCAAAAAACATGTTAATAATGATTATTTTAGGAGTAGGTACAGGGAGTCAGTGGCTATTATTTATGTCCTTCCAAATTACAGGGATTATTTTACCACCAAAAGGTATTATTTTAATACAAAATTAAATAAAACCTAGAAATACATAACTTGAAATAATTCTTTTAATGTGCCAGAAATTAAAAGCATCCTGAGACAATTATGGAAGATCTATAAATATACCACCAGGCCTCCCATTTCATAGGATATTATGATAGGATGCTGACTAAGGCTGGGGGTGGGGATGTCTGAAGTGTAAATTCAGTGTTTCAGCCAAGTGGCTTTTTTCCTTTCCAAATTATACATAAAAAGTGCTAAATCCATCATTTTATTAGAATATAAATGTAGTCTAAAGCATTTTAGATCTTTTTTTTAAAAAAGTGTTTTCTCTTTTTAAGGACCAACCACATTTATTTGCATACAGCCTGTTAATTGGAATCAGCTGTAGAAGAGTACTATCACCAAGTCTTCTAGTTCAAGGAATATTTCATAAGAGGTGACGTGCTAAAGCTGTGAAAGTAGTAGTCTGTTCCATAGGCTGCTTTGGATGGACTACTCACAGAAAAAAATTGCTTCTAACTGTATAAGAAAAAAGAGATTAAGATGCGTAAAACTCAAAGGTCAAACAAGACAATAAACTATTAAGACTTTTTTTAAAAGTTCAAGTAAGATAAAGAAAAAAGTTTATTAAATGAAGAACCAAACTGGGGTTGGGAGTACTTCTAGTTAGTTTTTTTTTCTTTCATTCTGATACTGATTTTTATGTCCACATCGAATTTTTAAAAAGTCTTTAAGAAAAATATTATTATACTTTAGAAGGCTTATCATATTTGTTTAAAGTGGTTATATTTTTCATAGTAAAGACTATCAAAGTTAATTTCCTATTCATACCACATGTACAGGTCAGCACAAAGGCTATGTTTTGACTGTCACTCGGTGACCAGATGTGTAGATCAGGAAAGAACACTGACTCCTCTTGTCAGAGGGAATGCACAAGCTCTTCAAACCTTTTTCCGAAAGCAAGTCTCATGGCCACACTTAACTTTAGGGCTAACATATGCTAAGAAGAGAGAACGTCAACATTTGTGAATAGCTCTAATCACCACTATACCTGAGATATGGTAGGAGACAACTTTGATTATTGCTATATAGACTATTTTTATTCTTTGACCACTGTACAAAAAAAAAGTGTTTATTTTCTATTTAAAAACACACTCAACCACAGAACTTAACATTTGTCCACAGAATATAATCTCCCACTATGGGACAAAGTGTGTGAACTACTACTGTCTGATTATAGTAACCTTAGCCACAAGTTAAAATTTTAGAGTTGGTAATAAATTTATGTTTAAAAAGGTTTTATATGTAAGACTAAAGTAAGAAAATAACACTAAATTCCAGAAATGGTTCTTAGTGTTTCTTTCTAGTAAGATAAACAGATAATTCTAATAAAGGCAAGGATCCATGTCTTCAGTGGCCTTAAAAAATGTGATGTCCAGCCCAGTGTGATGGCACACACTTATAATCCCCGTTATTGAGGAGTCTGAGGTAGGAGGATCCCAAATTCAAGCCTAGCCTGGACAAAACAGCAAGACGCGTCTCAAAGAAAGAAAATGTGGTATCTTTTTAACTTCAAAATGAACATGTGACTGTGTCAATCTGATACTGAATCTGGGACTGACTTAACATTACAAAAAGGAAACTAAAGCCTGAATTATGCAGCAACTACTTCAGTGAGCCAGGATCTTTTTAACATTTTCTAAGAAATATTTCAAATAGAACAGTTAAAAACTGGGGATGTGGATCAGTGGTACAGCACTTGCCTAACACACAAACACCTTGAGTCTGGGTTCACTTTTAGTATGGCAAAAACAAAAACAAAAAACAAAAAGCCTTGCTCAATGAATACTCATAAAGACAATGTTCTCTACAAAATACTTTTGTATATTTGCTTCATCACATATTTATCCATTTATCCATCCAATTGTTCTTATTATCTCAAAGTAAGTTCCAGACAACAGTACATTCTACTGCCAACCATCTCAGAGTTCATTACTTTTCACTTACACTGTATATTTTTAAAGCTAAGAGTTACTTGAAAAAATGCACAAGTATATACCAGGATAAATTCTGATGAATGTATTCACACTTATAACCCAAATCTCTATCCAGATATACAATATTTAACTCACAGAAATAAAGGTAAAATTGTGGTTACCAGAGGCTGGGGAAGGGACCAGGGAGATAACTGGTCAAAGTACACAAAATTTCAGAAACAACAAAATGAATAACCTTAAAGGTCTACTGTATGTCGTAGTGACTAGAGTTAAAAAATGATACATGGCACATGCATATGATGTTCTGGTCAAGGATAAATCACATACAACAAGAGACCCATTAAGATGATAATGGAATTGAAAAAATCCTTAAAACCTTGTACATGCTAAGTATGCATTCTACCAATGAGCAATCTTACTAAAAGACACTGGGGAAAGTCTTTGTGGGGTTAAATCTATACTGAAGATTTCTGAGTAGATGGTGATTAAGAACAGTATTTAATTTTAAAAGTATATTATTGTTGAACTTGAGATATAGCACAGTGATAGGGCACTCACTTAGTAAGCACAAAGACTGGGATTTAATCCCCAGAACTTCAAAAACAAAACAAAACAAAAACAAGAGTTTACTATAAAATAGTATGCTGTAGTAACAAAAGTATACAGTATGCATTAAACAACAAATAGTATGCAGTAAACAAAAGTTTACTGTAAAACAGTATGTCAGCAGGTGCCTCATCAATCTTGTATTTACTGTGTTTTCATCAAGAAGCCAAGTGCGCTCTAAGGACAAAACTGCTCAACACATTTCTCAGAAACGTAGTCCTCTTGTTAAGCAATATATGACTGTATTTGAAAATTGCTGAGAGTAGGATTTTAAATGTTCTTACCACAAAATGATATGTGGAGGTAATACATATGTTAAATAGTTTGATGTTGTCATGTCACAATACATACTCATACTAACATATCATGTTGAACAATATAATGTTACTTGTCATTTATAATTAATATTTTGTAAAAGATACACAACATTTCCATCATCCCTGAAAGTTCCTTCATAGTCAGCCTTGCTCTAAATACACGATCTGTCCACAATCTTCACATCACTGTGCTACTCCTATTTTAAAAGGCCTAGACAAAAACATACTAAACAATATTAGAAATTTCACCTTTGGCCTCCAATAATTAAGGTAATTGAAACACTATGAAAGGAAGACTATGAAAGAAAGATAATGAAGACACTCTCCAGTAAGGGCAAACAACCATGTGTTTGATATCTGTAGCAGGCTGAATATATCACCTTTTCACCAATACCCACAAAAGAATGCAAACTACTACTTCTCTTCTCCAAAACTCAAGAATTAATCCAAGAAGAATGGATGTCATAGCCATAAAAAAACCATCCCATATGTTCACTTCATGTATCTTAAACTTAACAGATGCTTGATGGCAATGTCATTTTTTATATTTGTGAGGCAAGCACTAAGTTGAGTGCAGTGTGCATTACTGGCTGCTGGAAGAGGGAGTAAAGAATTGGAGAAAAAGAAAAAGCTTGGGAATCAGCCCAATCTGAGTTCAAATCTCTTCATACTTAACGAGTGATAAAACCATGTATTTTTCTAAGCCTCAAGTTCCGTATCTAAAAAAAAAAGGCCTATATTTACTTCCTTTCAGTGCAAGTTTATAAATAAAAGACTTACTGGACCCACACAAGACAAGCCTCTATACTCCTGGACCTCCAGGTTTAGGATAAATTACTCTGGCCTTTTTCTAGCTACACCCCTCCCTAAGTGGTGAAGAGAGCTGGGGGCCATCAGCCCATGCCCTACTGTAGTAGTTCCTATCTTGAAGGAGGCATTCCCTTCCAAACAAACAAACAAACAAACAAAATATCTGACTTCCAAGCTTCCAAAGTATGCAAGGAACTATTCTCTGGCTCTCACTTCCTGAAAGGGGATAGACAGAACTTGACTGGAGAGACTTGGGAAGGAGGCAGCAAGCATATGTGAGCTACCTCAAAGTGTAAAACAAGAGTGTGGGACAGGAAGAGAGCAGGCTTAGGCTAAGAGAGTGGTATAACCTTTGCCCACGAGAACATAATCTGGCATAGAACTCTGAAGAATACAAGAATTCTTATTTTAATCCTGACTTTCTAGGTCCATATGAAGATTTGTCAAAGTAATACAACAAAATATACACTTAATTTTATTTTATTCATACACATGTCCAATGTGTGTCTTTGTATTTGCTACCTACCTTGCAAATACTACAAATGGGCCCAGTTGCATATACTAATAACCTAAGGTGTTTATAGATAGCACTTGTCACATTTAATTTCAAATATCATATTTCGTCATGCAACCATATCATGAGTTAGGTATCATTATCACCACTGCACAGATTAAGAAAGAGATATATTTAAGAAACTTATCCAGCACTCTTTTCTTCTACCTCCACGTCACTCTAACTCCCTACTCCCTATCTATGGTTTCCTACTCTATCCTATCATTACTACCGCACTAAGAGAATATGCCTTGATTTTTAAATCCAGTCCTCATGCTCTATAACCTCTGTCTTTAGCACCTGATACTGCCAAGAGTTCTTCCTTTTGTAAAACAATTACTTCCTTTGGCTTTCAAGACTACAATAATCCAGCTTAACTTCCAGCCTTTTGTTCTCATTCTGTCTCTCTCACACTTTCTGGCTCCTCTTCTTTCGCAGAGTTTTTGTTGTTGTTTAAGATGAATAAGATACTGCAATGTTTCTGGGTAGTATCAGAATAACACATATGGTCAATAAAAGATATTTTGAGATAGATTCTATATTTTTTGTAATAAAAAAAGAACAGCTACAATAATGGCTAATTCATAATAGCTATTTTAGTATGGTACGACTTATTGTACTAGGTGAGATATATATATATGACTTATGTTAGAAATCTAGTTTCAACATTTTCTATCTACATGATCCCAGGTAAGTAATTTCCTGAGTTTCTGCTTCCCCATCTGAGTACTACTGCAATATTCTTGTGAGAATTAAATAAAACATGAGTTATAAAACAAACAATATATGGCACATACCTAATAAATATTAATTCCTCCCTCCCTCTTGTTTCTAGTTGAATAAATTAGTTCTCTATCTCCTTTGTACACCTGTCCAAAAACTAAGTTCTAGGTCACTGGATGTTTATCTTGTACATGTGCACCTGATCACATTCGCGAATCCAATTCCTCCACAGAGATGGTTCTCAATGAACTGTTTAGATCTCACTCTAAATGTCTAGGCCTACATCTCTTAAGTTTTGCTATTTTTCCAACTTGAGAAATGTACCTCTTGCCATATCAAACTTATTTTTTTCCTCAGTAAAAGAAGAATGGAAAGCAAAAGACGGGCAGTATAGAATATTACAAAGGCAGAACGGATGAGACATACCACAGAGAAGCAGCTAAATTCATGGTTTTAAATCTCTGTTAGAAAATAAAAATGAGAGCTAGGTGTGATGGCACATGCCTGTAATCCTAGCACTGGAGGATTTCTTGAGCTCAAGCCCAGCCTGGGCTACATAATGAGTTCAAGGCCAGCCTGGACTTGTATAGCAAGAACTTGTCTCAAAAAACCAAAAGAAAGAAAAAAGACAGTAAACTCTAGTCCTTCTATTTTTTAGCCTATAAAGTTCAAAATGTTCTTTAATGGCCCTTGTATTTACTTACATGTTTCATTCACCTAATAATGATTTATACATAATCTTCTGTTATCAATTTTATAAATTTACATCTATCTTCATAACTATTCTGCAGACTCTTTAAGCCCAAATAACATCTCTTATACTTTTACTATTCTTCAAAATGTCAATAAATACTGATGAAGATATGATCAAGAACTCACATAATTATGCATAAAGATATTTTCAGATGTTTTTGTGACATGAAAGAAAAACTTTTTCAAATTAAATGCTTAGGAATTCTTCCATAAATAGAGAAAGTGTAAGTTTTCAGTCTTGGCTTTAAACAGAAAAAACAAAACAACAACAACAACAAAAAGCCTTCAATATGAACTTTGTTAGCCGTGAGTTAAGCATTTATATTTTTAATATGATTGTTAGTCATTATTTTCATTCTATTGGAAAACAATCTTAAAACTACAATATACATCTCTAAAACCACTTAATATAGATTATTTATCAAACATTAATTTACAACTTCTAAAATTCAGATAACCAAAAAAAAAATTAAAAAATAAAGCAGTGGATTTCTTTTTTGTTTGGATATATTTCAAATCCAAGAAACATTTTAATTACATTCTATTTTCTTTACTGTGATCAAAACAGAGAAACTGAAGGGTAATAATTTGCTTATTTTACCTGAGTAGCTTTATCTTTCATGCATGAAGGGTAATGAACATGAGGATCTCGAGGCCACTGCCCTGTGAGGTAAGGTCCTGTTATCGTATCCAAAGAAGAAGTTCGCCTTATTGTACTAGAAGTTCGAACTTGCTGAGATTTTGGCCTGTCCACTATAAAAAGTGAAGAAAAAAAAAAGATTAGAAGTTAAATTTAAAAATAAAACTTCCCAGTTTGTAAATGTTGTTCTTTCAATTTTCTCTACAATTTATATTTACCCTGATAGCCCTGTTACATGATCTGAGGAAATTTATGGAGTATCCAAAGAAAATACATTCATATAACAAATCTTGCATAGACTTATGGGGTTTTTATACACCCTCTGAATTCCATCCACTTTACAGATCTGTAATAAAATCTACATCTCTCATTTTAATTAGGCCTCCAACATGACTCATGAACTGCTTGTCTTATAACTGTTATCTCCATATTCATTTCAACTAAATCTTGCAGTGTCTCCCTCCAGCCCTGCTAGAAAAACATTTCCATGGTTAGTCACTGCCTTTAAGTTAAATCCCATATTCTTTAATATGACATAAAACACTTTTACAATTTTGCTTCTATATATCTCAATTCTTTGTATTTTGCTACTTCACTATAAGCCCATGTTGAGTGTCATATGAATGGCTTGCATTTTTTCAAAAGTAAAATGCATCATCTCTGCCTCTGTATCTTCTATTTCCTGAGTCTAGAACTCTCTTTTTCCTTATTCACTTGATAAACTCTTATTGATCTTCAAGACCTGGTCTTGTCCAGACTGCTTCTATGAGAGTTTCCCAACCTTCTTTCCCCTCCTTCCTTCTCTGCTCAAGATATATATACTTACTCCCCTCTGTTTTCATGGTACCTGCTACATCTGTAGCTCTCCCTTCTAAGAGCATGATTTCAGACCCTATAGACTGAAAAGGAGTTGATATTTAATATTTAATAAATTTATTCACAGCTACAAAAAATAACATGTATAAAGATCTTTACAGTTAACTCAAACTCTTCAATTATTGATGAAGAATTTCAAGTGTACAAGGACTGAACTGTACAGTGAAAGATAGCTGCTAAAAAGAGCCAGAGGTAAAAAGGAACTGAGCTCTCTAGACATTCTACACAGTTCAAACAATCTACTCTTAATAATTTACTTATTCTCTCCATATGAATAGCAAAATTATCTCTTAAAGTTATCACACTGAACACTGAATCTATAAAGAAACTATAGAAGATTTTTCCACGTATCCATCACAAATAATTTACTACTGTACACCCCATAATAAAATTTAAAAAGTTCAATGAATTATTAGTTTCCAAGGCTCAGTCTTTTTATGAATAATCAAGATAAACATCATTTTCAAAATAAATAGTCCCTTATATGTCTTATACATAAACTAAATAAAGTAAAAATACAGGAAATCATAGTATAGCTTGATCTGTCACTTAGAAAAATGATCTAAATCCTGTACTACTGAGGTTTTGTTTATAAAATCTTTTCCTAAGCAAATGGCTTCAAGAGTTCTAGCACAAGGAATCAACAACTGGGATCTCATCTTATTGAAAAGTTTTTGCACAGCAAGATAAACCACCAATAGAGTGAAGAGAAAACCCACAATGTGGGAAAAATATCTTACTAGTCGTTCCTCAGACAAAGGACTATTATCTAGAATATATAAAAACTTTTTAAAAATCAGACACCCCACCCCAATTTAAAGACCCAGTCCCAAAATGGGAATCTGAAATGAACAGACATTTCTCAGATGAAGAAGTAGAAGCAGCAAATAAACCTATAAAAAAATGTTCAACATCACTGGCCATTAGAGAGATGCAAATGAAAACAACACTGAGATTCCATCTTGCCCCAGAAAGAATGGCTGCTATCAAGAAATCAACCAATAGGGTGAGGACCTCAGGCCCATGGAACCCTGCTTAGCCAAACGGGCACCTGAAGACCTCCCCCCCTCCCAGCCTCCTGGCTGTGCCGTACCTGGATCCACACCCCAGAGGCACAGGGGGTCATAAAGGCCATTGTCCTGAGCTCCAGAAGACAGAGCAGAAGTGAACAACAGAAAGAAGGCCTCTCTCAGGCTCCTTGAAGAAAACTAAAGCCCACTGGAAAAGTGAAGAGAATCTCTGCAATAAAGGCACATCCGACCACTGTACTTGGTAAGTTGGAGGGATCATCACCTCCCATCAGAACCTGGACTATCTTAAGGGGAAGGGCAGCTTAGGAGGACAGGGAGCTCAACTTGGGACTTGCAGCCAGAAATCTGCCTGAATCTCATGGGTCTGCTACTGGCTTGCTGAGACTCATTGACTAATATCTGCACACTGTTGCCCACATTGTCTATTGTGATAGCAAAGACATACACTGAAGGAGAACCTTCATTTTTATTTTTTATTTGCAAAAATTTTTCTTTTATTTTTAATTTTAATTCTTATTTTTTTCTTTTTCTACTCTTCTCAAATTTTTATTTTTCTCTTTTTCTTTCTTTCTTTTCTCTTTTCTTTCTCTCTCTCTCACTTGCTGTCTCACTGTCCCACATTGTGCTTCATCTCCCTTTTTGTTCCTGTTCTGGCCCTAATTCAGATTTCTTCTATATTTTTCTTTTCTTCTCTTTTTCCTTCTCTCAATTGTCATTAGTTTTAAAGGAAAGTAAATACAGTGTCTAGCCTCCCTATTGTTATTAGGTTGTTCTGTTCTCGTCTTTGTTCTTTCATTCTGTCTTTTCCTCTTGACTTCAAAAGTTTCTTAGAGTTTGTGTGATCTTTCTGTGTCCTCTGGCCTCACTGCTAACCTTCCCCTATCCTTCTACCTACATATTCCTCCCTCCCCAACTCCTTCTGACTCCCCATCCAGAAGGGTAAAGTTGCTATATTGAGGAGTTTATTCACGATAAACATATGTTGGGCTGGTTCTCAATTTTTATTTAATTCACACAGTTAAAGGTCATAGATTAATAACTACCACAAATTGTCATTTTCTAAACTGTGCTTGGTGCTATGGTGTGGCTAATTGTATCACTTGGGCTAAGGTGTTATGATTGATCTAATCAGTTGTCCTTCCTGGGATAATGAAAATGAGATAGCTCACAGGCATTAGAGACTCAAAACCTAAAGACCAGCTATATCTGGAAGACTCCTCTGAGAAGCAATCATTCCATAAGGGTTCTAAATACAAGCAACAAAGATAATTACAATAAGCAATTTCAAAATATCAACCCAAGAATTAAATCAAGGACAGTATCAAAAACAAAAAATGAGAAGGCATTTAACCAAGGCACAGACTCAGACTTCCACCCCACAAAAAGCAAATTCTGGGGGAAATGAAGTGGAAAAGTCTGATAAGCAATGACCTGGACACCCTGAACTAAAAGCACAGAAAGTAACAAAACAGATGAATGAGGCTCTACAAAAATTCAAAACAGAAATAATCTCCCAGATATCTACAGAGATGGTGAGCAAAGTGAAAGACATGACTAGAGGCTCTAGAACAAAAACAGATAAAAAAAACAGATGAGCTCAGAAACATGTTGGAAGCCATGAATGCCCAGCAGAAATGGAAACCATGATCGCCCAACATAAGAAATGGAATCCATGAAACAGATTCAAACAGATACCCAGGAGATTAAAAACTCTATTGAAAGTATTCATAGCAGATTAAGGGAATGTGAAGATAGAATATCAGATACAGAAGACAGGATTGCAGTTAATGACCATGGAAACAGAGATTTCATAAAAATAGTAAGGGACCACAAGAAATCAATCCAGCAGCTGCCAGATGATGCAAAGAACAACATAAGACTGATAAGAGTCGATGAAAAACCAGGAGAAAGTACAATTGACATAAAAAAAAAACTGTTCACAAAATAGTAGAAGACTTTCCAGACAGAGGTAGAGAATTGGACATACAGATAAGTGAGTCATAGAACTACAACTAGCCATGATCAAAACAAAAAATCTACACATAAACATATAATAGTCAAGATCCCAGAAACCCAATAGAAAAACAAAATCCTACAAGCAGTTAGAGAAAAGAAACAAATCGCTTGCAAAGGAAAGCCCATCAGAATCACAACAGACTTCTTAACACAAATCCTCAAGTCAAGGAGAACCTGGAGTGAAGTATTTAAATCCATAAAAAAAAATAACTTCCAACCTAGACTGTTGTATCCTGCAAAATTATCTTTCAAAATAGAAGGGGAAATTAGATGCTTCCATGACAAAGAACACCTGAGAGATTTCATGAACACCAAACCAGCACTTCAAACAATTCTAAACAATATCCTAGAAAAAGACAATGAAGGTCACAACTCCATGAGGGCCAACAGAGAGAAGCCACCAGGCAAGGTAAGAAACTAATGGGAAAGGGGGAAACTAAAAATTAAAAGAGCCAACAACAGGAAAACATCATGACAAGGATGAGTCAATATCTATCAATTACAACCATCAATGTTAATGGCCTCAATTCACCAATCAAAAGAAATAGACTGGCAGATGGATCGAGAAGCAAAGTCCAACAATATGCTGTATATGACAAACATACCCAACTCAAAAAGAAATTCATAGACTGAAAATAAAAGGGTGTAAAACAGTTCTCCACGCGACAGGAACTCGGAAAAAGCCAGGGGTAGCAATCTTATTTGCAGACAAAGTAGATTTAAAACCAAAACTAATTAAGAAGGATAAAAATGGTCACTACATCCTTGTGAAGGGAACAATCAAAGAGGAAGAGATGACAATCCTAAATATATATGCACCAAATGCAAATGCCTTCAACTATACAAAACAAATATTAATGGACATGAAAAACCAAATAAGCACTAATAGAATTGTAGGGGGGGACCTCAATACCCCACTATCACAAACAGACAGACCAGCCAGGGATATAGCTCAGTGGTTTCGCCACCTGCTGTGCAAGCACAAGGACCCGAGTTAGGTCCCCAGTACCAAAAAAACCCAAAGAGACAGATCATCAAGACAAAAAAATCAACAATGAAACTCTAGAATTGAACCAAGCTATTGAACAAATAGACGTAATAGATGTTTACGAGTGTTCCACCCCACAAAATCAGAATATACTTTCTTTTTGGCTGCACACAGGTCATTCTCCAAAATAGACCACATGCTAGCTCATAGGACATGTTTAAGTAAATGTAAAAGAAGTGAAGTTTCCCCCTGTGTATTATCAAACCATAATGCAATAAAATTGGAGATCAATAGCAGAAGAAACCGGAAAACCTCCACAAACACATGGAAATTGAATAACATTCTCCTGAACAACCAATGGGTCACCGAGGAAATTAAAGAAGAAATTGGACACTTTCTACAAGTAAATGATAATCCCAGTACAACATACAGGAATCTATGGGACACAATGAAAGCAGTTCTACAGGGGAAATTCATAGCAGTGAATGCCCATACTGTGAGAACAGAGAGAGCTCAAATAAACAACCTAATGCTGAACCTCAAGCTCCTAGAAAAAGAAGAACATGACAAACCCAATGCTCATAAAAGAGAGGAAATTATAAAGATCAGAGCAGAAATCAATGCAATGGAGACTACGAAAATGATACAAAAAAAATCAATGAATCAGAGTCATTTCTCAAAAGAATAAATAAAATCGATAAAACTTTAGCCAACCTTATAAAAAAAAAGGAAAGAAAAGGCTGAAATCCATGCAATTAAGAACAAAAAAGGTGAAGTCACAACAGATCCAACAGAAATTCAGAGGATCATCAATATCTACTTCGAGTACCTGTAGTCTAATAAAATGGAAAACACAGAAGAAATGGACAGATTCCTAGATACATACAAATTGCCAAAGTTAAAAGATGATATAGAAATTCTAAACACCACAATTACAATGAGTGAAATTGAAAATGTAATTAAAACTTTACCAATGAAGAAAAGCCCAAGTCCTGATGGCTTCACTGCTGAATTTTACAAGACATTTAAAGAACTATTGCCATTACTCTTTAAACTCACCAAGGAAATTGAAAGGGAAGCAATACTTCCAAATTCATTCCTGGAAGCAAGTGTTACTTTGATTCTAAAACCAGGAAAAGAACCAACCAAAATAGAGAACTATAGGCCAATCTCCCTAATGAACATAGATGCATAAATCCTCAACAAGATACTGGCAGGTCCCACTGCTCTGGGCCCAGAGGAAGGGGCTTCTGAGCCGCCATCCCACTACTCCCAGCTCAGAGGAGGTGAGCTGTGCAGGCACCAACAGCACACCCCCGCCCTGGGTC
>NW_004624813.1:5574983-5629260 GCF_000247695.1 Heterocephalus glaber | reverse complement strand
GGCCAGCCTGGGCTACAAAGTAAGTTAAGGGCCAGCCTGAACACAAAATGAGACCTTGTCTCAAAAAAAAAAAAAAAGTAGAAAACTTTTCAAATATAGGGAAAAGAATTTAATATATAGATAAGCAAGGCATATAGAACCCCAAAGAGCCATCTATGTTCCCCACAACACATCATAGACAAAACCACAGAAATCTAACACAAGGACAGACTCTCAATAGCTAAAGTAAACCCATTAGAATTATAGCAGATTTTTCTTTTCTTTTCTTTCTTTCTTTTTTTTTTTTGAGACAGGTTCTCACTGTATAATTCAGGCTGGCCTTGAACTCACTATGTAGCCAGGCTGGCCTCAAACTCATAGAAATCCTCCTGCCTCAACCTCTCAACTTCTGGGATTATAGGCATGCACCACCACACACAGCTCTAGCAGACTTTCAACACAAATGTTAAAGGCCCGGAGAGCTTGGAGTGAAATGTTTCAATACCTAAAAGAAAACAACCTCCAAACCAGACTGATATATTCTGAAAAACTATCTCATAATTGAGAAATAAAATGTTTCCATGAGAAAAAGAACCTTAAGAATTTCATGACCACCAAACCAGAACTAGAGAACATTTTCAAGGATATCCTAGAAAAAGACAATGAAACCAACAATGCCAATAAGTCTAATGGAATGAATATACAAACCAAGTGTGAATAGTTAAGCAAAAGAGGAAAAACAAAACAAAAAAACTGGAATCAGCAATAAAAAAAATAATGCAATGACAGGAATAAGGTAATATTTTACATATCAACTCAATGTGAATAGTGTCAGTTCCCCAATTAAAACACACAAACTGTCAGACTGGATCAAAAAACAAAACCCAATAGTGTGGTGAATGTAAGAAACACATCACATAATTTAAGAAATCATACACTAAGAATGAAAGGATGAAAAACAATATTCCATGTAAAGGGACAAAACAAGCAGGAGTAGCTATCCTATTTTCAGACGATGTGGACTTCAGGCCAAACCTATCAAAAGAGGAAAAGAAGGTCACTATATATTGGTTTAACAGGAAGAGATAAGAATTAAAAATATAAGTGTGTGTGTGTGTGTGTGTGTGTGTGTGAAACACCAGTGCACCCAACTTCATAAAACAAACACTACTATACATGAAAGATCAGATAAACATCAACAAAATTGTAGTGGGAGACCTTAATAACCTACTGTCACAAATAAATCAACCATACACACAAAAAAATCAACGAAGAAGTATCAGAGTGAACCAAATCTTTGGGCAAATGGACTTAATAGATATCTACAGAGTCTTCAAAAAAACAGCAGCAGAATACATATAATAATCAGCAGGAAAAGAAACTTTCTCCAAAACAGACCACATACTAGCCCATAAAGCATGCTTAAGTAAATACGATACATATATTATGTTGCAATGCAACTGGAAATAAATAACAAAAAAAGGCACAAAAATTATGCAAACACATAGACATTAAACAATACACTCTTGAATAATCAATGAGTCAAAGAAATCAAGAAAGAAATTAGTTCCTAAAATCAAATGACAATGCCAGTATAACATAATAGAACCTATGGAACATAATGAGAGTAGTACTGAGAGGGAAGTTTATAGCTGTGAATGCCCACAGCAGAAAAACATAGCAAGGCCAAATAAACAGTATAATGATGTACCTCAAGGTTTTATAGAAAGAACAATACAAATACAAACCTAGTACAAGGAAAAACAAATAAAAACGATGAAAGCAGAAATTAATGAAATTGAAAGTAAAGAAACAACACAAAGAATCAAAGAATGGAAGAGCTGGTTCTTCAACAGAATAAACAAATTAGTCAAAACCCTTAGCCAATATTACCAAAAAAGGAACAAAAAGACCCAATCAATGTAATTAGAAATGACAAAAATGAAGTAACAACACTCAATAATTTGGAGAATCCAGAAGAAACGGATAATTCCTTGCTATGTATGAATTACCAAAACTGAACCAAGAAGATATAAAATCCTTGAATAATACAGGAAGAGAGGAAATTGAAGCAATAATAAAAAAAAAAAATAAAACATATCAAAAATTCAGAACCCAATAGTTTCACTGATGAATTCTACAAGAACACTAGGGAAGATCTAAGGTAAATATTCCTCAAAATCTGTTCATATCTCTAGTTGTTGGATAAATGCAAATTAAAACAACATTGAAATTCTATCTTCACAAAGGATGGCTATCATCAAGAAATCAAATAATAAATGTTGGAAAGGATGTGGGGGAAAAAGGAACACTTCTTCATTGTTGGTGGCAATGTAAACTTGTATAACAGCTGCTGAAATCAGCAGAGGGATTCCTCAAGCAACTAAAACTAGAAATTCTACTTGACCCAGCTATTCACTTTCTAGGTATCATCCCAAAAGAGATAGACATAATATTGCAGTGATAAATGCATACCCATGTTATAGTAGCACAATTCTTAATAGCTAAATCTTGAAAGTGGCTTGTATGTCCATCAACAGATGAAAGGATAAAGAAAATACAATCTTTATACACAATAGGGTACTAGTCTGCCACAAAGAAGGATAAATTTGAGTCATCTATAGGCAAATGGAAGATCCTTGGGATGATAATGTTCAGTGAAATATATCAGACATACAAGCTTAAATATCACATGTTTTCTCTTATATGAGAAACTCAAAGGATAAACAAAGAATAAAATAAAAGACAGAAAATAGGGAGATGATCTTTCACAAAGTTGAAGGGGACCAAGAGATGGAAGGAGGGCAGAACAAGAGGTGGGAAAGCTGACAAGATTTAAGATGTTTACAGGTACTAACTCCCCACAATTAGTGTAATCATCATGCACTGCAAACATGTAATCATTTTTTTAAAGAAAAATTTAAAATGTTGGTGAGAAAAAAAATGAGTAAATTTGTGGCCAAGGGAGGTATGATTGCTGAAGAGATTAGCGCTATTAAAAGAAAGTACTTTGAATTGGGACAAAAGAAAGGTGCCTTGAGGGTACCACATGAATCAGAAAATCTCACCCACTGCAAGCTCAAGAGTGCAAAAATCTAAACCTTTCTTTTGAGAAGACAGTCCCTGGTCCTTGGGAAGGCCCACCTAGGGGTCTAACTCAGTAGGATTCATTTCACCATGCTCTGCTATTCAGGCATTCAGCAGCCACTGCAGCCATGGTCCAAGGGGGCCCAGCTACTACTCACACTGCAGCAGACCTTGGCATTGTCCACATGATGCTGGTTTTTCAGTTACATAGAATTTAAGTTATATGAAGAGTTAAGTTGTAGGTATCAGGTATTTTGTACCAGCAATTGGAAAGCTGACTAGTAGAACTACTAAACTTTGTCTAATTTCGTGATTATAATCCCAATTCTTGTGTAAGAATATGTAGAAAAGCTCCATAAATCATTGCTAATAGGAAAAAAATTAGGATAGCATACCTAAAATGTACCAATAAAAATCAATTAAAAAAAGAAAGTTAGGATAGCAGTGTCCACATCCTGTTATAATATTCATTCAACCAATCTTTTAAAAAATTAATGTACAAAAGACAAATACAGTTTCTACCACATAATGTTTCATTCAATTATGGACTGCATATATGATGGTAGTCCCATAGGGTTATAATGAAGCTGAAAAATTCCTGACTGTAGCCATCATAACATAGTAGTCACTATGTTATGGGTGTTGTGGCACATGCCTGTAATTTCAGCACTTGGGAGGTTGAGACAGGAGGATTATGATGAGTTTGAGGCTAACCTGGGCTACTTAGTGAGTTCAAGGCCAGCCTGGACTACATAGCAAGACCCTGTCTCAAAACTACAAGCACACACACACATAATAGTCCATGCATTATTCATGTTATAGTAATGCTGGTATAAACAAACCCACTACACTGTTAATCATATAAAAGTATAGCATACATAATTATGCATAGTACATATTCTTTTTTTTTTTTTTTTTGGTACCGGGATTGAACTCGGGACCTCAGGCTTGCAAGGCAGGTGCTGGAACCACTGAGCTAAATCCCCGGCCCCATATTCTTAATAAACTATTATATTACCAATCTGTTTATTATACTATACTTTTATTATTATTTTAGAATTCACCCCCTGCACATAATGTACCCCTCTACTTATAAAAACTTATTGAGAAACTATATGCCATGTTATGTCAACAATGACATCAAACATCTCATGTTTACCTCATCTCTTGACTCCATCAAGGGGCCACACCAAATGATTGACCTATACCATGAAGGTTTGTGTAAGTATACTCTATGATGTTCACATCAGGATGAAACTGCTTAATTACCTAATGTGTTTCTTACAACATGTTTCTGTTGTTAAACCATGTAAAACTATACTTGAAAGGCTGTATTTCAAGTCAACTTTAAATAAAAAATTCATTATTCCTTATGCTAGGAATATTTTAAAGACATGAAATAAAAATTTCCACACAAATTATTTAAAGAGTAAAAATTCAGAATCAGTTTTAGAACTGACAATTATGGTTTTCTGCCAAGATATAACTAGCCATAACATCATTTATCAAATATCTCTACTGCCTTAGACTTATCACGAACCGTATAATTCTATTTAAAAAAATTAATTTGTTTATATTATCCAAACTTATCATGCCATGTTAGTTTCTGACTGCCTCTCTATCAAAGCCTAGAGGCCCCCAAGCTTTTATTTATTTCATTTGTGATATTACTGACCACTAGTCAATTTTACATTTACATTTAGTTTAATAAAGTAATTCAACACTGGTTTGGCATTATTTATACATTCAACACAAATTATTTCTTCTTTCATGATTATAGTTATGATTCGAGTCAGCAGTTATTTCTCTAGTAAAACAAAAGTCAAGTATATCAAACAAGGCACTTTATCAACCTATTAATATAAAGCAGATTATGTAATGGCTACTTATCAATGAAGGATACTACACACCAATGAAGGATAGGAAAGTAAACAAGGCAAAAAACTTGGCAGCAGACAGAAAAATGATGCTTATGAGAATACCAAAGGAAACTCTCATAGAATTCTAAGAGTCTTGTCATGACGGAGCAATCCTGTTGTTAATATCTTCGCAAATATTTGAGGTAAAACACAGAATAACTATATAAATTCAGTAATAAATATGACAGTTTAAAAATCTGACTTATAATACAGTGGATGAATTTCCCAAATCCTAGTACTATTATGATTGTTAGCAACCAAAAATAACTGTACATAGTACAAGTTTTTAAAAAGACCTTTCTATTTCATTCGTTTTTCCTTCCTTTTCCTCTGTGGGAAGAAAGCCCCAAAGTAGATTGGGAGCAGTAGATAGTAGGCCTGGGGATCATCTGAGTAAATACTGAGGATACATAAAATAATTCTTCCCTTCTAGCAGTCAACTGGATATTCTATATTAAAGTAATAATAGTAAAATAGGCTAAAAACAGGAAACTATATTGGATAACAATCTAAATCAGTGACTGTTCTAACACATCAGTGACTGCTCTAACCACATAAAAATGGTTAAAATTAAGCTTCCAAAGTAACATGATATCAAATAAATTGTCCCCAACAATTTTTACTTTAGTGGCATTTATTGAAGACTGATTAGTGAGTTTGAAAATCTGATCTTGTAAGTAGCTAATCTCCAGTGGAAAGTTAACAAAGTTAAGTGGAATTTCTACCCCTCTAAAAAGAGAATGTTACAAAGTTTAAGAACTTCAGCTATAGGGCAATGTGATGTAAACCATCACATTCTCCAAATTACACTAACAAAGTAGAAAAAAAGATGCAATATTTTGGGATGTCATAATGTAGCCATATATATGCAAATCTAAACAACACAATATACAAAGTGCTCACTTCTTGCATGGACCTTAACATACTCAAACCTCATTATTTTATGTTCAGTCTATATAAGCAAATAAGAATTGTCAGTTGTGTGCTCAGCTCTCAATTTTTGATTAGCTAAAGCTTTTCATTTATACTGATTACAAAAAAAGAGCATTTTTAAACTTAAAGATTTAAATAACATTTAAACTCATGAAAAAAAGCTATTGCTCCTTCAACTACTGTACAAGGACTACAACTCCATGAAACTTAGCTGTCATAACACCACCAAGAATCAACTGCTTTGTATACTGTTCAAAAACTATACTGATTACAACTGTAAAAAATTTTAATTGTGGAAAGCTGTATACTTAGCAAAAACTATAGTTTTTATAGTTTAAAAAACTAAGCAGTAGTACCAATTTTTCTAGTTTTTTACTATCCAGAAGTCACATTAATAAAATATTATATAAAAGTATTGCAAGAATACTAGCCAATAGTACCAAAGCAAATATCCATAAAGATATTTTGTCTTGAATTTAAGCTTTTAAATATGTGAAAGCTGTATCACAGTCAACATAGCAAAAATAATCATATCTGTAAGGTAACTTCATTAATGTTCAAAATAAAAAGTACCACTAAATCTCATAATATAGTACATACATAGATGTATATATACAAATGTGTGCTAATTACCTAGTATTGATAAGAAAAACATTGAAAGAGTTTTTATAAAATAAACGGTGCTTTCTGAGCTCTATAATGTCAACATGTGGGCATGTCTGAAAAGTAACAGAAACAGCTGTCTAGTACTTCACACAGAGACTGTATCTTAATAAACTGTAGAACATAAAGGTACAAGGCCCTCAGGCAACACACAGGTGGAGTAACCAATGGATCTCGAGGATGGGATCTTAAGATGTAGTTTTATGTAAAAGGATTACCAGGCAGATTATTAAAAATGCAAGTTACTTGGCCTCTACTCCAGAGATGCTGATCAAACAGTTATAAACCAAGACTGAACAACTATTTACAGCAAACCAGGTGGATTATAATGCCATCACCAAGTTTGTGAGCTACTGAGGTATAAAGAAATGCTTCTCAAAGCAGGAGACACTTGCTTAAAATGTTGATTTTTAGGCCCAGTTTCTTGTCAACAATGTGCAACTCTGGCAATAGAACCAAAAAAAAAAAAAAATCAGAACTTTTAATAAGCATCTCAGGTGACTCAATGCTACTAAAAAAAGCTTAAGAGCTATTGTCTGGAAGACAGGCACTAGATCTTCAGGATCTAGGAGGTCAAAAATAAATTCTTTTTTGATAATAACCTTCACCATTTAGAGGCACTGAAAGTGTGACCACACACTTAAGAAAATATCTTGCTGGGCTGGGGATTTAGCTCAGTGGCAGCACACCTGTCTTGAAAGTGCAAGGTCCTGAGTTTGATCCCCGGTACAAAAAAAAACCCAGAAAATATCTTGCAGGAAAACAGTCAACTGATTCTTTGAAATTTGCAATTTGGAGCTACACTTCTAGATCTAATAAATTTAGACATCTATTCAACTCCAAAGTTTTACATTTTGAACCAAATGCTAGCCATGGCAATAGGTAGGAACTTTCAAATTTAAAAACAAAGCACTATGAAACAGAATGCTTATGAACACTGTAAAGTTAACAAAGTTCAGTACAGTTTCTTCTGAAAATGACACACCTACTCAAATAAGGCATTCTGCATACTAACAAAAGCTACAATAAAAGTTATTTCCTGAAAAATATAAGGCAGTCTGAAAAATATATTAAGTAATGCTCTTATAAAATGAAAGTCCCAGAGCAAAATTAAATCAAAGATTATATTAATACATAGGTCTTATTTAGGTCTTAATAGTTTAATTTTGGTCTTATTTAGGTCTTAATAGTTTAATTTTATCAAAAAATGTAAGTCTGAACCTGAAAATATTACAATATTCGGTACCTAGTTTGCAAAGACAACCTTCACCTTTAACAGAGTCAATGAGTTTTTCATGTTTAACTTAACTCATTCATTATTATTTCAATTTTCTTCAAAATCAAAAGAGCAAATGTGCTGAGAGTGAATATGAGTCATTAAGTTGCTTTTCTCAAACTTCGAAATACTATCCTGAAATGACATAATTTTCAATCTAGCTGAGATCAAGAATGGCCATAAATAAATACAAACAGAGACTTTTCCTACTATTGGTTCTCTGAGGTTAAGCATAAATTTGCTAAAGCTCTATTCTATTAAAACGTTTACTTTATGTAATGAGAGCTACTACCTTGAAAGCCACAATTTTAAATTTATTATCACTATCAACACCGAGTCATTTTCTCCTTGACTACAGTTACAGAGAATGATTTTCAAAATAAATTTTTAAAAATGAGAACTGGATAATCAAGAATAAAAAATGTGGAGACTTGTCTGTCTTTCTGCCAAATCTAATACACAATAATATTGATGACCTGATAGAATTACTACTAGATTTAGTTTTCCAAAGTCAGCAAACTACAGGCCCTTCACCAATAGGTTTTGTCCTTTTTCCTTAAAATATAAAATAATGAAAAGCTAGGTAAACATATGGGCCTCAGTTTTAGTCCTTTTACAATATCTGAGACTGAGTAATTCATAAAGAAAATAGCTTTATCTGGTTCATAGTTCTGGAGGCTGTGGAAACCCAAGAGCAGGGTGCTAGCATCTGCTCAGCTTTTGGTGAGGGCCTCATGGCATAAGGGCAAGTGAGCACATGCAGAAGAGAGACCAAAAATTGACCTTGCTTTAAAACAATCCATACTCAGGATAACTAATCCAGTTCCACAAGAACTCACTTCTCACTCCAATGAGAGGGCATTAATGTGGTCATGAGGGCCAAAGCCTCATATTCCAAAGACTTCCCATTAGGCTCCACCTTCCAACACTGCCACATTGAGGAACTACACTGTAAGTTGTGGTGGGAACAAACTACATTCAAATCATAGCAGCCACTTACAATAAAATCACCAAATTCATATGAACTTCAGATAAGTCTCTGGCACTAGTTCTAAATATACTATCTCATATAAAACCCAAAGACAAAACTAAAGACTTCTCAGTGTGCATGGATTCTGATCGACCAGACCTGGAATCCTGCCACTGAAGCAATCTAGAAAACATGCAGAAATAGCCAAATGCTGCCCTGTATTAGCTGGAAATGACCCAATCAAGAAGCTGACAAGAGAAACATGTTCTGACCAAATAAAGCCAGATGGCTTTGTAACTCTGTAACCTCAGGTCCATCAAGAAAAATAAAAAAGTAGACAGTCATTAAGGTATGATTCTCTGGGTTATAGCTCACCCAATACACATATGTCAAATAACATTCATGTTGATAAAAGACATTTGAAGGAAGAATTTAGTCTATTTTCAAAGACAGTATCTTTCTGTAGCAAAGCTGTAAGAAAACCACAAAGACATACTATACCTTTCAATGATAACAAACAGCCCGTTGGTTGCCACCACTATAGTAGCAATATAGCTACTCTAAACTTAACAGGAAAAGCTTCCAACACAGAGTACTATATTGTGGAGAAATTACTGCAACTGAATCTGAGTGGGGCAAAACAAGGTCAACAGAAGGAAAGGAAAGAAGATGGAGAAAAATTTGGAGAAGGAAGTAAAGGAGAGTGACTGCAGAGGCAAGATTTTTAAGTCACTTTACATAAACAACAGAAGTGCAAGTAATAGAGTCTTAAGACTATAAACACTATCCTGAAGAATCCCCCCTTCTTAAAAGTATAGAAACACTCTTTAACCTGATGAAATGAGCTTCAGAAAAGAACAGCAGAGTAGTCCCACATAAAGTTCTTTCATAGGGCAAAGAAAAAGAAAGGTACAAGGAATAAAAGGTATCCCTACAAAAATGAAAGAATGTCAGACATTCCCATAAAAGATCCAGTTGATAACCTAATATTCCAAAACAAGCTAAAAACTTTTTGTTAAATAACAGAAGTGATGAAAAACCTTATAACTAGAAAATCTCAAATGACATTATTTGAGGTCAAGAGAGATATGAAAAGACAAGTAACCAAAAACTCAGAAAAAGTTTAGGAATAAAGATTTATTACAGTAATGAATACTAAATTACATAAAATAAGAATAAAGAAACATCATAGATAATGCCTTTACAAAAATAACAAATGAAAGAGAGGACAAATTTTAGAATTAAATGAAGTGATAAAAAAATTTCAAGATAAAATGACTGATATGTAACATAGGTAAAGGTTCAAAAGTCCATAAAAGGAGTCCCTAAAGAACATGACCAAAGAAATAACACAAGAAGTATAAAAAACTATAATTGAGGAAGAGCCCCTAAAATTAAAAACTTGAAACTACATATTGAAAAAGTATATATATCTAGTGAAAAATGATTCAGAGCAGCCCATGTTAAATATATCTTGATAAAGCTGAAGTGGACTTAAAGTATGAAGGCCACAGATAAAAACGACTGCATATCTAAGTTCTTGCTACACAAACTAATAAAAATTTAAGGAAAATGTTCCTGTAAGTCTTTCCTGAAGAACTTAGAAGAGAAAGTATTTTCAGCCAATTGCTTGGAAAGGAATTAACATGACTGGTGGAATGTATGAACCAGTCAACTAGTACCCTTGAAAGGAGACAAGAACAGCAGCATGTTCAGTATCTCTAAGCCAAATACTAAATTAAATAAGTAACCAGAAAAAGATAGTAAAATTAGTTTTCTCATTTGAATTTAAGATTATGAATTTCCAGAATATCTGATAACTGAATGTAAGATATCAAGTTCCTTTCAGAACTAGATATAAATATGTATTTATAAACATCTACATCTATACACTTCTTAATATTCAATTCAACATTTTCAATATATTTACTTGCCTCAGAGAGACATGTTTTCTTCCTAGGTAACCTAGTAAGAAAATCAACCCCTGCCCAATCTACAGAAGAAACTATAACTGGAGCAGCTACATTCATTCCATTAATAGAATTTTTGTTTATTGTCTCCTGTCAAGCTGAGAAAGAATAAATTTCCAAAGTGCATCCTATAGACACCAAGAACCAGGAAGGTTGAAACAGGAAATCCTTTTTATGGGGAAAAGTGTTTACCCTGACAAGTGGTGGGACAGGGGACTGAGGGTTTTGAGAAGAGAAGGCCACGTGTAAAAGAGACCATGGAAACCCTGAAGGACCACCTTCTCTTTGCAACTGGAAGTCTTTTTGTCTCTGAAGAATAGGTTCTCATCTCTCTAACTCACTACCTACTGGACATCTCAATAAAGAAGAAAAAAAGTCCCTAAATTATTTTCAAGGGCAAGAAAGAACTACTTTTGACTATTAACATTATGGAATCGCTACAAAATGATGATTAGATTATACCATGTAAAATGCGATATTTAGTTTCTGTATGATTATAGTTCCTATGATCCTGAAAAACATCTGAAAAGTAACTCTTCTTTGAAAAATTATCAGCTTTCTTATCTCCTACTTGTATAAAAAAGACAATATGACAAAAATCAATCTGCTAGACAAGCGACTAGCTCGTCTCAAAACTGAAAATTTGTAAAATTATAAATCTGTACTTTAAAAGCATATAGTTTACAACTGAAGAGATTCAAACACATGAACATTTTGCTCATGTAATAACAACAAATCTAGATTAGCTCATAACAGCCTAATAATAGGGTGAACAATTAAATCCATAGTTAAATGTAGAACAGATTACATGAGAAAGGCTTAGGAAAAAGTGTAACCACTTAACCTCTGTAAGATATCATTGCCAATTAAGCTAATCTATGGGAGCCAGGCAAATGATAAACAGAAATCTGTACTAAAATCTGTCTGGATCCACCAGTTTGCTTAATGCAAAATAAACTAGTAAATTAAATCTACCTTATAAGCTACCACAGTGTATCCCTAGATCCAGTAAAGGTGATCACGTTGACTAGGAAATACACAACAAACTACACTCCTCTAGACTAAATCCAGAATAAACAGGCTCAACAGAATGAAGGTTTCAGAAATAAGGAAACACAGATGTTTATTCTAGCATTTATTTTCATAAATATTGACTCCAAAGAATCAAATACATAGCTGTGAAGCGGTAGTTTTTCCAAAATTGAATGCTTATGAAAATTGGAATGGCCAAAAACTGCAGCAAACAACCTGGAAGAAAATATCTTATACAAATGACATCATTGTAAAGGCCAGGAGTAAAAGAGAACATGGTAAAACATGGGTCGGTGTTTGAATACACAGAACACCTTCCACCTTAACAATTCTACAAATATTGTACATAAAAGACTGCCAGGAACCATTGCTAGAGACAGAGTTACTTCAGAAGAAAAAAAGTCTACTGATGGGAAAAGGGGGAAAATCCCATGAAATCTTTCAGAATAGCATTGTCCTTTACTCCTCTACAATCTTAGTCTTGAATAATCTATAACACTATTGACTGAACAGTACTTCAGTCAGAATGGCACTGCCCCAGAGACAGAATGGACTAAAAAGTTCCAGCGTTTGCTATTAACATCTAATTTTTTCTTTAAATAATGAAAGAGCATTGTTCAACCTGATTGTCCCAAAACAAAAAAGGAATTAATACCAGATTATAGTTTTTGAATACAGCTTTAAGCATTAAAATTACCTAGCAAAGTTACAGTATTTAGAATAAAAAAACTGAACAGTGCCTAATATACTGGAGACTCATCTCAATGTGGAAAGAAAATAAAACCACACCAATCCAATTACACAGACAGCTCAAGTTGGTTTTCATCCTTCCCTTTCTTTCCCTTTTACTTCTGATTTTTTATTTTTTGGTACCGGGGATCGAACTTGGGACCTTCTGATTTTTTAATCCTTTCTACATAGGGTGAGATGGGACAAGAACTGAAGAATGTGTTACATTATAAATAATGTAGTTCACTTTTTCATACACATGTCCAGTTCTTCACTTGTACCTACGTGTCTTTACACCTATATTTTAGCTATTTTACTGTCACTTAAGGAACAGAGAAGAAAAAATAATAATATCCAGAAACCCATTTACTGCACACTCAAATGATTAATGCAAAACTTATCTCCCAGAAGTTACACTACGTAAGAGCCAGGCTTTAGTCATATTTTTTTTTCTTTAATACCTAGTACATCCAGTCAAAGAGTATTTGTTGAATTTGTAGATATTACTTACTAAGCCCTCTCCTTTGCTTTTATGAAATAAATATTCAGAAGCTTAAAAAGCGCCTGGCATATACTTTGGACCACTTTATCAAACCAGACTTTTTGGATGAACTTCAAATAGCTCTATATTTCTCTTTAATATACTTTATATGTTACTCATATAAAACTATTGTGAATGAAGTACAGGACTGAAAAAAACTAGGGTCTCTTCATTGTGTTTTCCTCATTTAGATAAAAGGCCATGATTCTATATTCAAACATATCACAAACAAGTAATTAAGATAGGTTCATATAGTACAGAACTCTTTATACAGTGTATACCCAATAAACATGTTTACCTAAAATAAAAAGATTACTAAGCAAATACACTAATCTTTTTGCTTTTGCCAGGTACTGAGAGACCATGAACTCAGTATTTTCACAAGGCTGCCACTGCTTAAAATATCTCTGAACTCTTCTGAAGATGATCTTTTAAAATTAAATCAGAGTAGTTACGGGATCCTTAGTTGGTGATACCATCCAGACAAATATATTTCACCAAGATCACACGATCAAACTTTTGGAGTATCTCTTGCATACTGATGGGACCACTGAGAAGAATGAGTCATAACTGTCAATGTGATGGATCAGATGAGAAAAGAACAGGACTTCTAAAGTGAATTTTCAAAGTGGTTCAAGTAGCTGCAGCTGGTGGACCACCCTTCTTTAAACTGCTTCTAAGCACCCTTCTTTAAACTCTAAGGCACAGTAACATTGGTAATGCCAGTAGCTACAATTTGAAAAAATTAGTGGCTTATCACAATAAAATCCCAGTGTATATCTTCATGGCTGACAGATGGCCTTCCACATCATCATTTGTCTTACGGCTTCGCTATAAGACTGATTCTAGGTGCTATTTCCTGTGCTTCTGGAATTCTGTTCAGGAAGTTCTTGCCTATGCCCATAACTTCAAGAGTTTTACCTATTTTATCATGCATACCCATGTGTATAGCAATATAAGTCATAATATCCAAATCTTGGAAGCAGACTATACATCCACCAACCAGAAGACTGGATTTTTTAAAAATATGATATTTACTCACAGTGGAGTACTACTCTGCCATAAAAATAAACTTGAGTCATTTGTAAGAAAACGGATGCATCTTGAGACTATGTTAAGTGAAATAAATCAGACACACAAGTTTAAATACCACATGGTTTTTCTTATGTGAGAAACCCAAAATATAAATAAAGAGCAAAATAAAAGACAGATAATAGGATTTAGGGAGACAGAATTTCTCAATCAGTAAGGGGATCAAGAGATGGAGGGAGAGGGGAGGCAGAAGAGGGGAAGGGGGTTAAAAGAGGAATAAAGATGTGCTGTGTATGTATGAACTCCACGCACAGAATGTAAACATTATGCATCTCAAACACATACTAACAAAAATTTAAAAAGAAAGGAAATGGAAAAGATCTATTTATGTTCATTTATAACAGCTTCTTAGGATATTAATTTTGCTAAATGCTAGAACATTTTATTCAGCAATTAGAAATTACACTATTCAGTAATTTGTTTATAAAACCTCAGAAGAACCTCAACCTTGTGTAACAGACTTTCTAAAAAGTTTGTATAAATAATATTTTGGTAAACTGAATCATTTTACATGCACATAATTAAAAACATTCTATAAAACAAACCACCACCATAAAATGTGCTTTACTGTTAAAATTTTTACGTTATAATGAAGCACAAATGAATTCACATTCTCCTTACATGGAGCTTAGTATAATATACTTGTGGTCATTAGGAGGCTTCAAAAACATTTAAATTTTTAATTAGAAGAGCCCAACAAATTCTGAGCATGAAGGTTTTAAGTTACTCTCAGTTTAACAGATTCAAAAGCTGATTCCATGGAGCCTCACTAGATCAAAATTCACTTAACAGAACTCTAAATGTATGTAACTCAGAGATTCACTCTACAGAATCCTATCTTCTATCTTTTAAAATGTGGACCAACCTGACATAACTCATATTTGTCCTACCTATCTACCAGCAAAATCACCCAGCTCCTTTGATAATTATACAAAGGTCTAATCAGTCCTTTTTCCAAGCTTTAGCATCATCACTGAATGGCACACCCTAAACAAGGACAGAAGCCATTAGTTACTGAAACCATATTTCTAGAAAATAGGCAACATAAGAATAATCTATTACCTTTAATATCTGTCATATATTTATAGGACTGCATGCCCTAACAATCACTGTTCAGTAGATGTGAATATAACACATACACACACAAACTCCCTCTCTTTAGCTCAAGCAAAAATCGCTATGTAAATTCTATGAAAGCATATAACAAATATTTACTGCAGGGCTTTCTAAGCACCAGAAACCATACTAGATACTGGAATGTTACAAACGGCACAGGTGCCATTAGGCGAAGCAAACACCACCAAAATTACCCTGAACACAAAACTACAAAAAAGATTTAAGTATTAGATTTTTTAAAAAAGTAATTGTTAAGGCCCTTGAAACAGTTGTATTAACTAAGTAATAATACAGTGGGTCAAATATTCAAAGATTCAGCAATTGTACTATATTTGTTTTCTTCAACATTTTGAAAAACTTCAAGTATGGGACATTTTAAATGAATAAAGTAACTAATAATTTATTTCATTACTTTTCCTATATCTTCTATTTCTCATAATTCCTATATGCAATTCAGAAGACTTAACATATGGTTATATTCAGAGGCCATAAGCTTTTCTTCAGTGTTCTACACACAACATGAAAAAAACAATCAGCCCACAAAATATGATTCATCTATTTGTTTCACCACAGGTTAATTGTAACACGTGTTTCCTTAAACAGGAATACTGGATCTGCATAAAGATGTTATTTTTATTACCACACAGCAAAACATGGCAACTGTCTTAAATAGTAGTAATGCAAAAAACTGTACTGCTAATATTTAAAATAAAAACTAAAGTGGATAAAAATTAAAATAAGCAAATTCTCAGTATACTAAAGAAAAACAAGTCATTAAGCATTCAGCCAAGATCCTGAGTAAATGGTTATACATGACAAGCTTACTACTTTCCACTGTAGCTCAGTAATAGTAGATACTCAGTCAATGCAAGTCTTACACATCTTAATAGCCTCACAGGACATTCACTGTCTTAAATTTTACTGCACAACATTATTACTACATATTTCTACATCATTACACAAGAAAGCACATCCAACAATACAGTTCAGACTTCTGCAACAATATGTGTGTATCCATGTTCAGGGAGAGAAAGGACCAGTGACATCATAATAACAGTAGTATATTATAATACCTACAGGCAGAAAAACACATTAGATCTCTATACACTATAGGAGCCACTGGAGCAAGCTATTTTAAGAAATAACAAAAAATATATAGAGTAGCACTTTAAAATAGAATACCAAAAAATCTCAAGCTTAGACAGGTAAGCATAAAATCATACTTCATGTACCAAGTCCAAAGCTCAGAAAAGAATGGTGGGTCCAATTACAGCAGATTTTAAATAATTTTACATTGTTCAGAAATATGAATATGAGTGTACCAATTACATTTAGAATACACACTTTGTAAGAATCACAGTTCTCCACACGCAGTAGGGGCTCAATAAATACAGTATTTGTTGTGTCAAAGAGAAAACTCCATTAGTTTTACTGACTACTGTACTTGCAACAACGAGCACAATACCTGACACAATATTTCTTAAATGAAGTTATCACCAGACTTATATTAATGCTACACCATTCATTATATAAACAGAGCATATGGCTGTATGTTATCCAAAAAGGAAAAAAATGAGCAAATGCAATCAATTGAAGTAGGTATATTTTTAATAATGGGTCACTCTGGCATGTATTCAAACAACTTAAAATAAGTTTTTGAAGCTATATGATCAAAATATTGCAGAATATTTGGCCTTCTCCTGAACTTAATTTTTAAGTACAACCTAAATCCCCAATTTTATAACACAAATAAAACTGCATCTATCCACGTTTGCTTGTCCTGTTTAGTAAGAACTAGATGCTTACATGATCTGACTTAAAGCAGGAAAACAGCTAATTCTTTCTAGAAATGATGCATCGGGTCATGCCAAGAGTACTTTAGCAAAAGAGAATGAAGCCAGGCATATTATCACATGCCTGTGATCCCAACACTCGAAGTTGTGACAGGAGGATAATTCAAGGCCACCCTGGAGTACATAACAAGGTCCTACCTAAACAAAACAAAACAAAACAATAAAACAAACAGAAAAACAACAAAAGCCCTCAAAACAACGTTGTCATGAATATATTTTGTTAAGAGAAAACCAGCCAATATATAAACATCCATATTTTGCTAGGATCTTTTTGTGCCTTCCTGCAAGGATCAATTCACAGGTTTGCATGATAATAGCAGTTTTTATATGGCTTGAGACAATGTAATCCTGAACAACAAAGCCCTGCCAATATTACTTCACTAATTCAACTTGTAAACTGATACATTTAACAGGAAAAGTAAAAATAATTACACAAGAAATGTTATGAGAAAGTATATCCATCATATAATCTATGTAAGACTTTCAATTTCATAACAAAAATAGAGTTTCTAATGTTACTCATGAAAGGACTCATTCCACATTGACTATGAATGATAACTTATAATAAGCACAAATTGCACTCATAAAAAATGCCATAACATCCTGAAATTATTAAAATTAGATATTGAAATTTATTTTCTGTGTCACATCAGCAAACCTAGAAGTGTCATATATACATAAACCAAAAAGAAATTTAAGGTTGTATGCCTTACTCTGCCATATCAGGAAATCTGCAAAGACACTATTTTAAATGCTGCTAAAATATCAAAGATGAGTCAGGGGTGGTGACACACACTTGTATGTAGTTCCAGCAACTGGAAGGCAGGATCACTTGAGCCCAAAGCAGCCTGGACAATACAGTGAAATTCCATCTCAAATAAACAATAAAATTTTAAAACTCAAAGATAAAAGCCTCATATTGTTGGGGGAGATTGGAGCTTTATGATACATTATAAATAGGTAGATATATCAAAGCTTATGTTGCCAAATATGAAAGAACTTACGTTACCCAAATTTTGAGTGTTATATGAATTAAAGTTTTAAAAAATTAAATGCTAAATTCTGTCTTAATAAAGTTGTGGGACCTTTAAGGGCCAAAGTGAAAGCTCAACAGTGGCACAGGAAGGTTTCAGTGTTATGACATTCTTATATGCATACCTGGGGCCTGAATCACTGGGGATACTCTGAGCTATTTTAATTGTGTGGAACTAGAGGGTATATCTATTTAGCTTTCTCTTCACTCAACCCTCAAAGCTAATTTTAACCTTTCTATGACTTCACTGTATAGGCAGTGGGATAGCCTGTTGTGCATTCTTTCCTGCCCCATAACTAACTGGGTTCCAAAGGCAACTTGCATCTATCTGGAAATCAGGATTTAGAGCATATACAAGGGAACTCTAGGCTTTATGTATGTTGCCTGATCTTGGGCCAAAAATACTCAATTTCCAAGCACTTCATTTCCTCATCCCTGAAGATGCTAAAGCAAGTACCCTGTATTGGGTTCTGGTGAAGATTAGTGACTTGGCATAAAAGCTTAATACACAATAACTAATTCATTAAAAAGCAACTACTCTAATAAACTTTCTTTTCCTTTCATTAGCAGAATCTATTTTCTACTCAAACTCTTAAATACCCAACACCACCTTATTAAAGATAGAAAAAATAAGATGCAAAAAGTCAGCCACTTGTTCTAAGTCAAGTGTTAAACCTGAAAACAGAAGCCAAGTCTCTTAACTCCAAATCTAACATTTCCCAGTATACCATGTGCTGCTAATAAACTTTTATGGAACTATTTAGAAAATAATTACTTTGGACTTTAATTTGATAAGTGACTCTAGAGAAAAAAGCCAGGTTATTTTATCAAGTAATAATGCGGTCACAGATGCTTTTTTTCTATTTTCATTTTTAAAAAAGCAAATAATCCCAAATGCAAATTTACAGAATGAGTTATAGCACAACTCTAGTCAGCCAATACTCAATATTTTTCATTCTACTATAGTACTCATTTCATGAGGTATACAACAGCTATTAATTGTCCTACGTACTCTAAACAGACCCATTGTTTTCTTAAGGAGTACATTAATAACTCTTTAGAAATATAAAAGTTAAAATTAGCTAATGGACAATTCAAATATTTTCTCAAGCCCATATTGGCCAAATAACAGAATATGGCTGTCAGTACTTGATAAGTCTTCAATCTGTAGTAAAAAGAGGCAACAAGTTTTAGCATCTTTATTTTTTGTTATGAAACACATCTAGGTGTTCAGTGGGTTTCTTAACAATTCTCGGAACATAGAAGACAATCTCGGGCAATAATCTTGCCACACAACAATGGGTTCACTAAAGTTTAACTCACCCATATTTTTGGCAAGTCATCATTAACTACACCACCATGGTGCTTCTTTAAATTTTCTTCACAGGTCAACCCATAAGTTGCAGATATAATTGCTGGCTCTGGGGAAGTTTGAATCTAGTATTAGTTACTGGGATAAGCACTTCAGGGATGGCTGAAGCAGTATTATTTTACCACCATCTATAACAGCCTTTAATATTTATGAAAGGAGAAAAGAATTTCTGTTCACTATAATGATTCAAGGACAGTACAGATTTTGCTTACATGCAAGGAGGACCAAGGATCTCTATAGCTGTCTGTATTTATCTCTAACAACAAAATTGAGAAAAATGGACAATTCTTCCAAGCTTAATTTCAGTTACATTCATTAAACTAGGTCTCACATTTCTAGACATTCTGAAAATGTCAGAGCATATCACAGTACAGTCCAATAGTGCCATAAAAACAAAAGAAAACAGCACTCATATAAATGTTTTCTTCTTACCTACACCTAGAGACACAACATAGTATCACTGAGGTCCTTGTGAACTTGTCTCCTCCTGGCATTTGGCCTCAATGACATTCACGTGAAGTAAAACAGCAATGCAAGAAGGTTTTCACCATGTTGGTTCTTATGAAAATGAAATATTGCACTGGAAAATTATTTTTCTATAATTTGTTCATAAGTAAAATTTGTAGTTCTTTTCAGCATTATCAATAATCCATTAGAATTTGTTTTGCAAAATAAGCACAAATATTCTTCTAGAATAGCAAGAGGATGAGGGAAGTCAGTCATTTTCAGGGGTCCAGGTGAAGGGCAGAGGAAAAGACAGGTGGCTTCTGGTTCTTCTGTTAGTTACCTAGGCTTTCTGTTAATAGATAAGTAATGTTCTTTTGCTTCTGCTTACTTTTGGTAGACCAGTTAAAGGACATACTAAGTTAGATAAACTCAATCTCTTGTTAAAATAATTAAACTGTACATAGGACAGAAAAGAGTGTCAGTGATTTGGTTTCTTAGACATCTAATAAGAGAACAAAATTATATATTGATGATAAAAGACTGTGAGCCAGGCACAGATGCAGGACAAGTGCTGTGGAAAAGCCTATTTCGATAGTGTCTGGGAATTTTAAGCTCTGGAGAAAAGACTGAGCTAAAATTAATAAAAATGTCATTAGTATATATTCTTTGGAAGATTATTGGCTACACGTGAAAGTTTGGTAAATCAGACTTTGAGAATTTTAAAAAACTTCAGACTTAAGGAAAATCCTTTCCTACTTGTTGAATGTGGTCATTTACTCCCACTTTATTCATTGCATGAAGGCAAATTTCTTCTTTGTTTTCTTATTCACATGTAGTCTATATTATCACAAATAATCACAAGGAAGTCATGATCCTCCAAGATTTATTCAATATACAAATCCTAATTTACATTAGGTTTTGCAGAAATGTATACTAGTGAATGACATATCCTTGTGTAAAAAGTACTATAATTAATGAAATGATTTTCAGTTCAATATATACATGCAAAACTTTGTCTACAGTTAATTAATTAAGGTGCTTTTATGCACCTTACATAGTCAATATTCAGGACGTTTAGAGAATTAGCCATTTGAGAGGAACATAATCTTTGAACATAACATGGTAGATTCATTATCTATAAATCTGCTTATCTATTACTATTCACTCTATGATCTTGAAATTTTATGCACCATGAACTGATGGGGAAAACTAGATTCATAAATAACAATTCTGTTACAATTTAGTGTAGTTCTCACTGGCTGAAAATCTTCCCCAAAATCACTATCTGAAACCTATTACTTTAGAAAAAAGTCTTTTAACATATTTTTCACTCTAGTATAGGAAAGCTTTGAAACAAATTCCTATATGAACTCTAAGAAAATTAATTTTAAAGGGGAGAGGCAGAACCTTAATCTCCAGAAGTATCAGCCTAAGAAAGAATAAACTTTACAAGGAAATAATATCTGAGTATCTCTGAAAAAAGAAAAAGTTGTTTAAAATGTTTGCATTCTACAAGTGGGTACAGCCTAAAAATGACTCAAAAAGAGGAATTTTATGAAGAGATAAAAACGTGAATGCAAATGAATTGATTTAAAAATATAGATATAAACATATTGCCTACAGTCATTCAGCATTGTATGTTGGCTGACTTTGTATTATCTCTTAAAGTACAATCATAATTTCCCTATGAATAAAACAATGAAGTTCTTAAGATACTCAAAGATTCTAATCAAATTTCATTTTAGAGCTAGCAATCTATTAGAGTATTAGGGCTAAATAAAGCTGATGTTAAATCAGAAACTAATACATGCTATTTTTCATAGCAGAAGCTTTGTAAATTACAAGTTCTTCTGTATTTTTTGATACTAGATTTGATACACTTAAAATAAGCAGTATTCTCCAACCAGAACTCTTATGCAATTGTTTATACAAGTTTTAGAGCTTATAATTCAATCTAATGCTCAATCTTTACAAAATAAACAAGAGGATTTGATATTTGATTTGCATTTCCTACTTAGTATCTTGCATAATAAAATTGTATTTGTTCTGTGTTTCAAGACATGGGTTTTGCTCTGTGAGGTTTCATAAAGAAGCAACTTTATTGTATTTACTTTTGGTTACTAATGATCATTAATTTTAACACTAACATTCTGCTACAGTCTCATTCCAGTTGTTCTATTTATCTCAAAGATAGACTTTATATATTACCATTACAAAAAATAACTATTTGCATAATACTTTATGATTTTACATCTATCACAAGTACATCACAGGGAGTCCAAGGATGCATTCAGCAGCTTGTCACTCAACATTTCAAGACCCTTCAGAACCAAACAAGGGGGAGGGTGACACTGCTAATGGTAAAAGTGCAAAAATGAATATAAATAACAAAACTTGAAGTTGAAATAATACAGAAGAAAAAATACCAACAAAAAGAGGATGATTCATGAGCATAAATAAAACAGTTTCAACTTGTAAAACTCCCTGTCATCTATAAAGAGCAAGTTTTGCAGATTTATGCAACTTCTGCTACAGTAACCACTTAAATTATCTAAGACTATGATACCATAAGAGAAATTACTATTTTTTGCTGGGTTGTAAAAATCAGTATCAGGTAATATTAAAGTTCCTCCTATTTACAGAATTCAGGTTTTCCTCAGCTTTGTGAAATGATCTAAATATCATTTCTCCATTAACTAGCCATAACCCTATAAATATGCATACTAAGAATGTTTAAGAGAAAAATAATGACATATGTTTAGAAACTGTTATAATTTCTTCTTGGTAAGAGAATTACAGAGAAAATTATTTAAAGCTTCTATATTTTATTCCATAAGCATCACTCCAGATAAAATGCATAAATACTGAATGCTCAGTTATGTCATCTCTAAACCAAATACCCACAGCACTTGCAGCTTTCTGTAAACAACATGCCTCTATCTACATATCCCCTGGGCCTCTGTCTACTTAATTTAATATTTTTTTAAATGCTGTTTCAAAGTGCAATATAATACCACCATCTTAAACACACATGCTCTGAAATGTGCAGAAAAGGAAGGAGGGGAGCGCAGGGAAGACATGGAGCACGTTGTTGTTTTTCATTCATGCAGTATAGTGATGTCAGTGTCTGCAGCAGCAGTGGCAGTGGCGGGAGCCCTGACCAGTGAAGGCTAAAATGCATTGAAGTCAGAACCTTGCAGAATTCAAAAGAAAATGAGTGATCATTTGAAAAATTAAATCAGCTACACTATGGATTTTAAATAGCTAAGTAGACAGAATAGATTAGTTGTGTAGTTTTAATATGGGTAGAAAGGAACAAGGCAGGATGTGGAGAAGAAACATAGGGGTAATATAATCAGGGAACTTAGAACACAAGAGCCTACATTCAAAATCACTTCAATGGAAGGAACTGACAAAACCACCTGGTGTTAAAAACAGAAAAAAAAAATCTCTACCAGAAAAAGCCCTTCAATTCCCAACACAAGCTCACTGGCACTGCAAATCTGTCTACTGCACAGCCAGACTCAGAAAAGTGTTTTCATCATGATTGCATTAAAATTGCATTAAACTGGGGATGTGCCATGCTACAACAAAGAGGAGAGTTTAAGCCTGATCACAAATTTCATTGAAACTACTTGATGATGGGCCATGTAATTCCTAAGCAATTAGGGCTTTTGAAGGATTCAGAAAAACAAGTTGTACTATTATCTGCTGTAAGATGTTACTGTTTATCAACAAAAGGGAAAGAGGTACTAGATGGCCACTTTATTGTTGCAGCAATTGCCTAAACTTCTCTTATCTGCCCACAAAATCCTCTGTACACAATCTGCAATGCTTATTTTATCTCTTACACCAGTTCCTTAAAGAAAAATCCCAAAACTCAATTTATGCATTATTAAAGCTAAATCACTCAAAAATGTATGTAATTGCTGCCTTTTCAGTTACCTCTCCTATAATACAGCTCAAGAAAATGTGCAGGAGAGTTGCATATGGCATTAATCTGTTAGAAAATGGTGGCCTTTTCTATAAAATACAGCCAAAGATGTGTGTTCATTATTAGGGCGATCACGTTGTTTTCATTCATTCATTCAGGATTTGCTGGAGGATGTCAGTTCTGCAGCAGCTGGCTTGACCTGGGGGAGGAGTGGGGGAGCAAATTTCTCCCAGCGCATACAGATTACAGCATGTATTTCTTGATGTTCTTATACGGAGCCCACTGCACTGCATCCTACACTGGGGTTCACCATCAAGTAGTCTGAAAACAAGTGGCTTAGGAGCATGCTAATTACAGGTCTCAAACATTAAAACTAAAAACACCAAAACTGTGGTCATAACACAATCACTTTCTTCTATTCTAACAGCTTCATCAAGAAAAGTCCACTAAAAAAAAAATTCCACATACCACATAAACACTGTACGGAGCTTGACTGTGTTTCTCCCTTGCAAGTAGAGATTTTTCCACTCAGTGTGGTCCCTTCCCTCCACAATGCAGCAGCAGCAGCAACTGTAGCTCTAGGCTGGGATCTAATAATATTAGCTACTCCACTCCCTCATGGGCTGTAAGTCCCTGTTTTGGCTAATCTTCTCTTTCTCCCCGAGGACTCAACTAGATAGTGCACAGTGTACCTTGACATAAACAAAACCAAACCAAAACAGAAAACATTAAAGAACGCCCAGAGCACCCACTAGCGCACCATTACCTTTGACACCTAACAAAAAAAAAAAAAAAAGAAAGAAATTTGGTCTTTACATTGCTCAACTGTTAAGTGTACTTAAAAATGAAAACAAAACAAAAAGTGAACAAACTTCACAAACAGTTTTTAGAAATTTATCATGAAAATCATGAGTTGGGCACAAGCCGTTTCTAGTGCAGAACTGCTCTGATGCACGACTGTATCAAGTAGAGGACAGCGAATAAAAAAAACCCTAAATACTGTGCTTCCATTACACACTTAAAAGTGTTCCATCTCCACCATAACTAACACCATCAGCTTATCGAAAAAGAAAAAAATAATTACAGGCACGTTAGGAACTTTGCAGGAAAGCACAAAGAGGCTGAAGAGATTACTACCACCACCTTATCCGCCGCTGGAGAGTTTGTGTGCGTGTTTAAGTGTTTTCGCCCAGCGCCTCCTTCCCTGGCTACAAACAGCAAATACAAGAGAAAGCTACTCAGCTCTCCAACTGAAAAACCTTTCGACGCAGGCGAAGGATGAAGAGAAAATCTGCGGGGCGTCAGGAGGGTCAAATCAAAGTTGCTCTGCAGTCCGCTCCTCCGAGCCCCGCAGTGACCGCAGGGGGGTGAGACTCCCAAAGCCACTTTCACACCTCGGTCGCGCACTAGCAAAGAGCGGCGGAGAGGCTCGAGTTTCCAGAGGGCTCCGTCGGGGAGACCGGCCCGGGCGCGGGAGGGTTGGCTCGCTACCTCTGCACACGGGCGAGCCGGGGCTCCGTCTCTCAGGTGAGCTGCTCCGGCGGTGGCTCTCCGGGGAGCAGCGCGGGCGGCCCTTGGCCCGCGGCGCCTGCTCAGCCGGGGCTGCGGCGGGCGGCGGCGGTGTCGGGCTGGGCGGGCTGGGCCCCGGGAGGCTGACGAGCGCGGCGCTGGCGGGCGGGCGCGTGGGGCTGTGCTGGCCGCCGCGCAGGAGCTGGAAGGGCACCGTGGCGCGGATGGGCTGCAGCAGCCGCCCGGCTCCAGCAGCCGGGGCACAACCCACGCCGCTCGCACCGTTCCCGCTCCCGGCGGCGGCGACAGGCGGGGAGCTGGCGGCGCTGCGCCGCATCCTCTGCGGCGCGGGATGAGGGGTCTGAGAGGAACTGGAGGAGGAGGTGGACATGGTGGACGCCGCCGACACCAAGCGCGGCCGGGCGGGCGCGAGGAGCCGAGAGGCGAGGGTGCGTGCAAGCGAGCGAGGGGGAGGGGCGGCGGGCGGAGTCTCGGGCCCCCTGCCCGCCCGCACCCGCCGCCCGCGGGGGAGGGGAGGCCGCGAGGACAAACGTCCAAGGGCCCCAACCGCCGGCTGGCTCGGCGTGGCGGTCACGGCCGGAGCTGTGCGGAGCGCAGCGCCGCCGCCGCCCCCGGCATCGCGCTGACAGGGAGGGCACCGGCCGGATCCCGCAGCCTCCTCCTCAGCCCTCAGGGCTGCAGCGGGAGAGAGCCGGGCAGCTGCAGGCAGGGCCGAGACTCCTGCCTCGAGGGACGGAAAAGGGCCTCCAGGTGCCTTGCGCCCGCAGACCCGCGCCAACCGCAAACGCCGCCGCCTCTACGCGCTTCTCACTCAGAATGGCAACTAATTCTCCACTCGTACCCCGCCCCCAGCACCGCCTCCTAGGGCTTCGACCCCGCAGCTGCCACAGCGAGCATCCCCATTGGCCTTGCTGCTCCCCACCAGAAAGCGACTGATTGGTGCTATGCTAAAAATGAGAGGCGCTTCTACCAATGAGAATGGTGAATCCTGCTTTAGGGGCGGAGCGTGGGAGAGTGAACGAATGAGTAGGGGGCTGTGCGCAGGGAGGGGCCTAAGAGTTGACAGCCCTGGAGGTGAGAGCGAGACTGGGAGTGTGTTCGTGTGTGTCCTGCTTGTGCTCCAACACCACAGACACCCACACGCCCCGGTGAGCAGGTTGCAAGGGCTCCGCCCTTCCAGGCTGTCTGTAAAACTTCAGACAGAAGAGACTTAAGGCGAACTTACTTTGCAAGCACACCTGCATCCGGCGGGATGTGTTAGAATTAGAACCAGAAGACTCGATCCCTTCCCCTCTAATTTTAGTAGCCTGAGTTTTCGTGCCTTCATAGAGTCAAAAGAACTTCAAGTGCTGAGGAGCAATTACTGGAAGCTGAACAAAGGGCACCTACTTTTACAGTTTATCTAACATGTGTAGTTATGCAGTGAGAAAAGATCACCAAATTCCAAAACAATAACTCTAGACTGCAGAGATGAAGGAATTTGACATTATCACACCATCACATTCACGGAGGGCACCTCCTTGGCTTTCCCGAAGCAGATGGCCGCTTGGGAGGAATAAATACCAAACATAATGTCACGATCCACTGTAGTAAACTTGTTTTTATTTATCAATGAAACTAAGGATGTAAAACTATTTTAGATGACTATCAAAACCATAAATCCACCCCCACAGTAAACAAGTTTTAAAGCTTAAGCAGGAACAATTAAGGATCTATATCAGATGCCTTCCATTAATTTCTATGGGGATCAAAAAGAGAAGTGGGAGTCAGATTGGTCTACTCCTAGTGTCTGCCCACACTGAGGAGCTTCCTCTGGTTTCAGGCACTCTCTTTAGGGGTCAGTTTCACTCAGAGGAACCATCCCACTCTGCTTCCTGGTGGACCCTGGACAGAAAGCATACTAGCTTCTTTTTTAAACAATGAAACCCAAGAAAAGTACAAAAATAACATCTAGTACTTTGTACCATTAGGCTAGTGATACCTTATCACATATGAAAGTAAGAGCTGACATTTACTGAACATTGACCACATGCCAGCCACTATTCTAAGGACATTGTATATCTTAACTCATTCATTCCTTATATAATTCACAAGGTAGGTACTACTATTAGGCAACCTGTGTTCCCAGCTGAGGCACAAAGAAGCTAATTAGCTAGTAAGTGGGGAGCTAAGAATCTAAACCAAAAGGACTGGCTCAAGAGTATCAGAAAGCCCTCTGCTCTACTGCTTCACAGCTAAGGATGTGGAGCTCATGAGAGTAGAAGATTTACAATAGCCTACAAATATCTGTGAGATAAGTTCACATCAGTTTAAATAATTTTTTAGAAATGAAGACACCTCACTTTTTTTTTTGACTTTCCAGAATAAACAGGCCAGAAATTTACTTTTTCAAATTTGATATAATTGGCCAATTTTACTACTTTATCATCTAAATGATTCCTCAATTGTCAAATTACATTCTTTGGTGAGTAAAAAGGGCAATAAATGGCTTCTTTCTGGGGACTTTTTCAGAATAGCAAGAACAAAAAAAAATCTCATTAAAATCATGTAAATTTAAAAGTGCTAGTAAATATCTAAGTTGTTAATTTGATTACATCATGATTTCTTTATAGAAATGTCATCTCTGGACACAACTAAATATAAGTATGGAATAACCTCAACACATTAGATTACAGTAATTCTAAATTTACACCAAACACATCACAATGATCAGCACCTAATTTGGATTTAAATGAGATACGAGGCTGCATTAAGGCTTTCTGGTTTGTTTAAATCTACCATAGCCAACTTAAATCATGTATTTCAAAGAAATCTAACTGACCAACAAAAAGAGTTAGTATGATGTTAAAATACTATTTTCAGTTACCAGTAAATAATCGTGACCTATTTGAAAGTTCAACCACCTTGTCTTTGCTGAAGAAAACTTGGTTGTCTGTAAATACTTTATTCTCATGAAATAGTGATCATCATAATTAAGGAATTTTATCTTCAAACAAATCAAAGGCAGACTAAAATAAACTTAGTACTACTTATTTTCAAATATCTATTTGTTGACTTCTTCCTACTTTATTATTATTGAGGATGGTAGTACGTTTTGAGGCTGTGTAGAAGCTTTAAGAAAATGTTCTCAATAAATTGGAAACCCCTAGAACAGGGTATGGATTGTGGGTCTACCAGTTCATCATTATGCTACTGTGCCAGCTAATGGATAGATAGGCCTAGTACAGATTTTCCCTACTTGGTTGAAGGTATGTGTAAGAATCTCTGAAATTTTTATATAAGACTTACTGTTAGTCATGACCTTTTGCCATGTTGTCCTAACTAGAAGACAAAATTGAAAGTGCAATTTGGTAGTGTGAGAAATACCTCTGTTTTCAATAGCTTCACACCCCGGACATGTATGGGACAAGAATTCACCCTTAGCTAATCCGAGCTACAATCCTGTTATACTTGCTTCTCAGTTAAAAAATGGTAATGGACCATATTTTACATTAAATTACAACTTGGAATCACTAACTACATATAATTAATATGCAGCCTCATGTGGAGAGAGAACAGAGATGAAGAAATGTCAAGGCTATAGAGTTCCTGAACCTTCCTCTTTGGTTCCATCCAGGTTTTTCAGGCTGAACATCTGCTACAGTTAGAATATGGTTTGTCCCACAAGACTCCTGCTAAAATTGAATCCCCACTCTGAGGTATTAAGAAGGTAGAAACTTAATCTAACTCATGTTGCTCTTTCATAATATTACCAAAGTGTGAGAACAGGTGTGCCCTGCAAATGTAAAATACCTGTCTGACCCTTCAAAGACATTTCATAAGTAACATGATGAGAAATTACTATGCCTTGATGCTAATATTGGTGCTACTAAGCCCTCACGGGCTTATTAGATGCGTTAACATGGACCTTTTCAACAAGGTGATGAGTAGACACTCTGAAAATTATATGCCATAAAAAGTTTAAAATAATAAAAACAAACTTCTCTGGTCAAGCTACTGATGAACTGATTGTACCTTAACAACAGCCCCTCAACATACTAGGTAGAAAGTAAGATTGTGGTGATTGTAGTATTTCAAGATAGAACATTTGGGGAGTGATTAGGATTAGATAAGGTCATCAGAGTATAGCCCCATGTTTAAATATGGTTATTTTAGGAGAAAGGGGCAAGACCAGACACATCCACACATGCTCCCTGTCTCTTATCATGTGATGGTCTGTGTCACCAATGGACTCTGTTACCAAGAAGGCATCACAAGATGAGGACCCCAGGCCTTGCACCTCATGAGCCAAAATAACCCTTTTCATAAGTTACCTGCCTCAGGTACTTTGTTATAAGAATGAAAAATGGATGAACACAGTACCCAAGACCCATGCTAATCCAAGAGGCAGTCCAGGCTGTTGGCATTAGTGATGCTATCATGGCCAGAAGAAAGAACAGTGAACAGATTTGCACTGATGTTCATCTTAAGCAGATTAAATTCTCTTGTGGATGGATTCCTAATAGCAACAACAAAGCTTTGCCTAGATTTCTATCCCTGGCAGATGTTTACAGTAAAACTCCTTACTGTTTGTGACAGCCTACGTGCTCCTTTATACTGCACACTCCCTGTGCCTGAAAGGTCTTGACCCCAGACATCCATATGACTTACTCCTTCCTTTCCACCAGGTCTTTACTCAAGTGTCACCACTTTCATGATGGCCCTCTTTAAAACTACAAATATGCCCTTGGTTTCCCCTGCTCTCTTCTTTTTTCCAGAGAACTTATCACCATCCAACCTATTATAAATCATTATTTTTCTCTTTGTTTCTAGAAGAGTTATGGAAGCAGAACTGTGTGGGGAGGGAGTTACTGGGGATTGAATCCAGGGCCTTTGCACTGAGCTTCATCCCTAGCCCTTTTTATTTTTATTTTTTACTATGAGGCTCCCACTAAGTCACTAAGTTGCCTAGGCTAAGCTCAAACTTGTGATCTTCCCGCCTCAGCCTCTCAGAGAGCCGGATTAAAAGGCATGTGCCATTTGCCCAGCTGAAGATTCTTATTGGTTTTATAACTTAAATTTCTACACCCTTGCTTAGGACACACTAGAGGACAATAAATACATGTTGAGTGGTATTGAAAGAGTGGTAAATTTTAGGTGGTGCTTGTCTCATGAACTAAAACATGTACCTTCATCAGAAATAGAAACTAAAACAAGAACAGGTGTATTTCTACTGCAAAAGCACAGCCACAGGATAGAAAAATAGACCATGTGGGTACTTTGAACCATATCTACATTTGCACTGAAGCTGGCATGTCAAAATAATATCTTGTGTTATGGTCCTTGCAGAGCAGAGTGGAAAATATTAGTCCTAGTGGTTCCTGGACACTCATTCAGAGGTTAAAAAATTGAAAATGAAATTGATAATGGAGAAAAGGCACTAAAATTTACAGGCAGAAGAAGATAACAAATTGGCAAAGAAAGGTGAAAATCCGTTAACAAGTAACATCTGCAGAATAGTAGGTCTATCTCATTGTCATGAGCAGCTATTCTCAAAAGTGTAAAAGGAATTAAAAAATATTTAATTCAGGAGAAAAGACTACTACCTGTAAATAAAGAAAACTTCGTTTCTCAAAGAAGTTCAGAAGAAATAGGAAGTATTTTAATTTTCACTGGTAATGTCATCAAAAGAATAATCATAGAGCTAGTCCTACAAGGAACTACTTACTAGTTTTCAGCTTTCATCTCCATAGTAATTTGTTACCAGTGACACAAGTGCCTTGAGTGGATACATAAATAGACTTTTACCATTGAACTAAAACACTATATTGAGTAAAGACAGTTCATAAGTAAGACTTAGGGACCAAACAACAAATATTCTAACTCTTCCCATGCTGTGATGCTGCTTTTGTTTTAGTGACAAGCATATCATCCAGAATATATTAAAGTAATCATAATAGCAATGAAGGAAATCTGCTTTATTATCATAGTATTTTTAAAATGAGAATGTATAGTGAGTAAAGTGTGTTATAGATTAATTTCTTCCTCTGTGGCTGAATCTTACTTTCTACCTAATATGTTGAGGGGCTGTTGTTAAGGTACAATCAATTCATCAGTAGCTTGACCAGGGAGGTTTATTTTTATTACTTTAAATTTTTTATAGCATATAATTTTCAGAGTGCCTACTCATCACCTTGTTGAAAAGGTCCATGTTAACACATCTAATAAGCCCGTGAGGGCTTAGTAGCACCAATATTAGCATCAAGGCATAGTAATTTCTCATCACGTTACTTATGAAATGTCTTTGAAGGGTCAGACAGTATTTTACATTTGCAGGGCACACCTGTTCTCATACTTTGGTAATATTAGGAAAGGAATGGGAGGGAAAGCCACCTTTTGAGAAAGGCTTCAGGAAAAGAGTATGGAGAAGTCATGTAGTTAGGAATGCATGGGTCCTATAGGGAGATGACTGTGCAGTCTGCTTTGGCTGATGGTTAATGGAAGATGATATTGATGGCAGATTGGGGAAGGCCTTGGCTGCCAGGCAAAGCTTGTACTTTAATAAGTAAATAGTGAAGAGCTAATCTGAAGATTCTTGAATGAGGGAAGAACATGAGTAAAGCTGTGCTTTAGGAAGATGAATGAAAGTATAGTTTACAACATGCATTGGAAATCAAAGCTGAAAGATGATGTAGGAGGCTTTGAGAATAGTGCACATGAGTTCAAGTAACATGAGTTAGAGGGATGACAGAAGGCATGGAGAAAGGTGCAGAGATGGAAGTGATGCTCCCCACTCAAGAGCCATGAGGATCATGAAGGAGGGAGTCAGATGGCTCTGAGGCTTCACTCTCGCATGCTTCAGAAATAGTCATAGGGAAGTCAAGAGAAGTAGGTTTTAGCTATAAATAAAAGAACCAGAAGATATTAAAGTAGAAATAGTTTTTGTTTTGTTTTAAAGAAACTGAAGTTAAGAATACTAGATTTGAATTTTGAGATTATCCACGTACAAATAGTAATTTAATCCATGGGCACAAATGGAGCTGACAAAGGAGAAAAACATAAGAAAGAGGACAAAGAAAAAAATGGAAAAGTACAAATGAATAAGGAGGAAGAAGAAAAGATAGAAAAAGAAAGCCTATAGAAGAAGGCGTGGGGGAAGTACTCTTTTAACAGAATAGAATTCAGTGTGTAAGAATGTGCATTTCGTAGTGTTTTATGGAGTATCTGGTGAGCTAACATTCATCTTTTCTGTGAATGAATCCCCCACCAACAAACACAAAGCTTGGGTTTGACACCTGTTATTTTACAAAATAACTTTGCTCTTCTGACCACAGTTGGGTTGGCCTGAGATCAATGACTGATTAAAGCTAAACCAATCTGGCCAGGGATTTAGCTCAGTGGTTTCGCCGCCTGCTGTGCAAGCACAAGGACCCAAGTTCGATCCCTGATACCAAAAAAAACCAAAACGCTAAACCAATCAAATTTTCTCCCCTAGAATTTGAAATTAAACAATGAAAGGGTTCTTCTGTTAAGGGCATGAACTAGGTGAACACAGAATCTTGTGCATGGGGTGGCCACTTCTGTCATAGGCACAGAAAAGTGCAGACAACCTGTCTTCTGAGGGAAAAGAATGAAGTGATTTGCACACAGAAGAGAAGTGAGACAAGATGACCAGAAGGTGAGGGAACTGCCTGAGGGGCCTGTAATGACTGTTTTATGTCTTATCCATTTTCTTCCACTCTCAAAAATCACCATCAACCTGTGCCCCTTCCCACCCTACTAATGTAACTCCATCTACCTGGTTATTCAACAATAGAAACCTGGGCAATATTCTTGCTTTCTCAGTCATTTCCTTCACACCTATCACCATCAGCTGATCTTTTAGGTTCCTCAAAAATAGATGTCAGATCTACCCTGCTCTCGACATCTCTTCTGCTGTTACATTAAGCAAACTACTGTCATCTCTTACCTAAATGATTGCAATAGCTGTACAACTGTACTCCCAACTTCTCTTGCCTCTTTTAGTTTATCAGTCAGGGTAAATTTGATACTATACTGGACCATGTAGATTCCTCCTTAAAACCATTCAGTGTCTTCCAGTTACTCTGCAATGAAATCCAAGTTCCTTAAAATAGCTCAATGGGCCTGGCCTGTTCTGACTTCTGCCTCTATCCACCTACTCTTGCCTCCCTTTAAATTCCAGCTACAATGGCCTCCTTTCACTTCCCCTGAAACACCGTTGCAGAGCTCTCACACAGGTGTATCCTCATCTTAAAACACTTTTTCCACATCCCTCCTCTTCAAGTTCTCTGAGTGGTCCCCTCAGATTTTCCAAGTCTCAATTTAAAGTTATAAAAACACATTTGCTAATTTCTTATAGTAAACCTTCCCTACCATATGGTAAAGGCTCCAAGCACAAGGATCTTTACTCTTCTTTACTCTTTGATCACTTACCTACCAGGTGCCTAGAATATAGCAGGTATTTGATAATTATTTGTTATAATTTTACTAGCTTTCTACTTATTACTTGACACTTTCCATGAGAGTTCCCTGTGGTTTTATATAGAATCCCCCCTCATTGTTTCAGTTATTAGAGTAGGTTTCTATTCTTCATCAAATGATCACTAATTGAAGATTTAAATGTATGGTCAGTAATGTCACATGCTATTGAAGAGATAAGAGGTTGTTACTGGACCTAATCACTGGTAATGTGTAAGCCAATAGTGTCCCAAAAAATGTGGCTCCATGGAAGCCAGATAGAACTGTGTTATCGAGAAGCATGAGAAGGTGGACTCACCAATATAAAATACTCTTTTTGAGAAGTGTGACAGTAAAAATAAGGCATGAAGTAAAATGGGATCTTGGGGCTCACCAGAGTCAAAGAAAATGTACATTGGTTCTGTTTACAAATATAAGGAAGAAATTCCAATTGATATAAGCCACAGGTGCCAAAGGAGAAAAAATGAAAGTTTGAATCAGGCAGAGGATTAATAGATTTAGCTTCTATCAAATAGTAGGGAATTTGATCAAGAACACAGAGTTGACAAAAAGGGACAATATTTACCTCTCTACTGTAGGAAGGAAGGACATTAAGAAGGCAAAAGTAAAACCTAAGTTTTGGATAGAACTAAGAGAAGTTGAGCACATCACTTCGGGAGGGAGCAAAATCATTTACAAACTACTTGTCAAGGGGAAGATTAGAATCTCTTGAAAGACTTTTCCAAACCTACCTCCTTCTCTCACTTCCCTACTCATGACTAGTTTTCTTTCTACCACCCAATACAGAGACTCACTGGTGCAGAAGGCCACAGTGGCTGATGTGAGTATGCCTGATTTCTTAGGTAGAATGAGGCAGCAAACAGCCAGCAATACTGAGGACAAAGGCAGTCAGAAGGGTATGTGGGAGTTTTAAGAGCTCTGGCATCATGAGAAATATGAAGGAAACTTGGACAATATTCTTTTTTTCTCATTCTCTTTTGCTTCTCACCTCCAACTATCAGCTGGTCTTTTTGGTTCCTCATAAATAACTGTCTACCCTATTCTCTCCATCTCTTCTGTTATTACATTTACCAAACTGTTGTCAGAAACAGAAACAGAACTCTGTTTTCAAAACATGTCAAATCATCAGGCATGCTTAGGGCCCTTGTTAAAAATAGATTTTAGCACCCTTCACCGGAGAGTCTAATTCAACAGGTCCGGGTGGGGAGGGAGTAGAATTATTAAAATTTTTTAACAAATACTCCAGGTGACCTTTGTGATCAGGCAAATTTGGGAAACAGTGGATTAGAAATAAATGTAAATTCACCAAGTATTATTATAAGCCAAAAATATTTTCTCCATTTTCAGCTAAATTTTAAAAAGCATGCTGATACATGACATCAATTCATAGAAACTACCAAAAAAAAACAGCTTCCAAAACTCTATCTGGGTTGCTATAAAATAATCTATCATTTTACATAATTGGTAACTAATTCTATGGTTTCAAATAAGCTACAGTCATGTTTAAAATACAAGACTATAGGCATTTCTTTATTATGGAGAATTACATTGAAGAAAAGGTAAATGGACCTGACAGTTATTATTTATAAAATAATAATGACTTAGATATTTTAAAGACTGATCTGCTTCTAGTTTGCTTAGGTCCCAGATTAATAACCTAAACATAACAAACTCGAAGAATGTAAGTTGATTTTATCCATTTATGGCATCCTTAAAATCTTGAGTACAGTAGCACAGAGCTGCTAAAAGTAGATCAGGTTCCTGGAAAATATTTTTCTATCTTCCTCCAGAAAGAGGGATTTGTATTAAAATACAACACTTGCAGCCCAGGCACTTTCTTGGAACTGCCGAGCCCTACTAATTTGTACTAGTTTTTCTTCTTTCTAGTTGGCCCTGGCCAGCAGGGATAAATTAATGCTAAATCAATATTAGCTGATACTTCCCCAGGTGTGGTAAGTGTGGAAACCTGATCACATGAGCAAACACAGTCCTTCCTGTCTACATTTAACATAAGATGGTTGTTACTATACTGTATGGGGGAAAGTCTTATTGTTTTCTTTGGTTTTTAAAGTAAATCTTATGTCACCTTAGTATGCATTAATTAGATGCACTGATATCGTTAGTTGAAATAATTTTTTTTGTGGTTCTGGGGAGCGAATTTAGGACCTTGCACTTGTGAGGCAGGAACAGTGCCACTGAGCTAAATCCCCGGCCAGTCAAAATCAGTTTTTACTTACTATAGATTTCCTACCATGGTTTCATTCTGTTGTGGAGCCTCTTCCTGCCCTTCCTATTTCTTCTTGCCCCCTGCCGTGTCCTATGCCCCATACCCTTTTTCATTTCTAGCACTGGTTACTTATACATGGTCTGAGAGAGGCACCAGGAGAACTGAGTTTACATACCTGCTTTAATTGCTCGCCTCGGGTGGAGCAGTGTCCTAAATAAACTGAAGTTGTGCCACAGCACCATTACTCAACAAAGTATTTGTACAAGTGTCACTTATAACACAAAAATAAATAAGGCGCTTCACGTTGTTATTGAGGAAAGAAGCTTAAGTAGCCCATTCTCATTACTTCAGGGGCAATCTCACTACACTTATTCTTAGAAAACTCTAAGGTTTTTTAAAGGAAGGCAGAGCACAGGTATAGTGAACCAGATCTAAGTTACCTTTAGTCTTGAAAGTCTTAGTTCCTTTCTTAATTATCCATGACAAGTAATCTTGTTATTTCTCTCAACACTTTCCAGTCATAGCTATTTATAATGTAGCCATGCATTCAATGCTTCCATAAATATCAAAAACATTTATGTTCAGTATTTAGCTATGTTTAAACTATTCAAAACTCTAAGGCAATGGCATGACTCTACATAATTTTTTCTCTTCTATTTTCTGAGCTTTTTAAAGAAACTTCATAGTATTTTTTAAAGTACTTCCATATCTATTACCTTTTGTACCACAACAGTTATATGAAGTAGTTAAAACATGTATTCTACTTTCATTTTACAGATGGAGAAAGAGAAGCCCATAACTGTGGCTGAGGTCACAGTTAGCACATGAGAAACTGAGATGTGGAAGCCAGGTCTGATTTCTAGCTCAGTATTTTTCTTTGACTATAAAAGACACAAGATCATGGATGTGATCAATCTAATGGAGAGGTCTGGATTTTTTCCACCTTGAGCTAATAATGTATGTAAAAGAAGCTGCAAGATTGATTACCCACATTTAGGTTAACCCGATGATGCACCCTGATAGGAGAAAGCCTGTCCCAAGGTCCTAATTTGCTTTGAACATCCAGAGTTCCTGATAGGAAGGTAGGGTATGGAAATTATATATCTTGCTTTTGGCTTATCTTCTCCATACCTTCACCCTCACAGATATCTTAAAAATTGGTAATTACAGCATCAGAGCCAAAGCCTACAAACTCATATTCCATACAGACAGATGACATATTAAAATCTATTCAAACTTTTAAGCCTGAAGAAATGTTCAGTACTACTAGACTCACATTAAATAGAGAACAACTTTTAAGAGGTAGACTTTATTCCTGTCATTGCTGTACTCAACTACAAAGACATGTAATAATTTCTCATTGATCTTCAGAGGTATGCATAAACTCCCTTGGCTCTAAATTTAATGAATAACTTAAAAATAGACTACAATATGTGTATAGATAAGACCATAGGATTAAACTCAAATGGTTTGATATTGGAAAACTGATCCAAATTAATGAAACCAAATTGAAACAGTGAAGATGTAATAGGAGGAATAAATGTAACTCCCAAATCTGCCAGATATCCAAAACCTGAGTTTGTGTTCTCTAAAACTGAAGAATGAATTTTAGGAACAACAGAGGTTAAGAATAGGAAAAATTTACTGAGAGAAAGATAGCTTCTGTCTAAGAGAGGCAGAGGGGGATCAGAAAATGGGTTGCCACTTTTCAAAGGTGTTTTATACGCCAAAGTCATGAGGTGAGGCAGGTATAAAGTGGGACAAAACTATAAGACTCCATGGAAATTTACAAGGTAGGCATGAGGTGGAACAAAACCATGACCAACCAATAAGATTACAAGTCCAGTCACCCAGGTAATATTGATTAAATGGGGGTCAAATGGGAAAACAAGTCACATACAAGGAATTTCCCATTTAGAATATCAATCACTGCTATCTATCTCGAGGGGAAGTAGTACCTCTTCTTTTTTTATAATGCTAACCAGTGACTGTGCCTCAATTGTTCTCCATGTTGGCTTTTTGCTATGTTGGCTCCTTGAGGGCAGGCACCTTATGGGTGGCCCTCTCTAACTGCCTATAAGATATCTAGTTAACTTACTACAATATCCCCCACCCCCCACCCTGCCCTGGCCTGAAGTAGTGCCTCTAACTGCCATGAGGGGGCAAGGGGTGAAAATCCTTCTGGCTACTTCTGGCTGAAGAGGGTCATAGTTGTGATTGGCAGTTAGAGTTACTCTACAGAAGGTCTATCTAAAGGCCTGAGATAGGCACCAGGCATTGTTATCTTGGGTAGCTGTATAGCTTTAAGTCTGGAGGAGACAAAGCCAAAGAAACAGTTAAGAATACATGGGCCAAATAATAACGTCAGCAGGATTGTTATGAATATAGCCAACAAGCATTTCCACCAGGAGTAACTAGTAATAGCCTTCCACAAGGAGTACAAGAAGGTCCAGAGGACTTCAGAATCCAACATAGAAGCTATATTGTAGTTTAGCAGTTATGAACTTTTTACAAGGTCAGTCTGGTGGATCCTGGTAAAAGAAGTCTAGCACATTTGTCTTTGGTTCTATTTGTATGACCACTTGGAGTTTGGCAGCCTCTAGGCAAGAATAAACAAAATTTTAAGAAATTAGAGTATGCATAATCTAAGCACGAGCACTAGAATGGAAGCCAGGTTGGGGAAAGAGTGACAATTAGAAACTGAAATAGTGATTGTAATCTATTAGCTCTTATACTTTTTATTGATAGAGGTTATTTATAAGTCAGATATTTTGTCATAAGTCTCTCCAGTCTTAGCTGTAAGAAGGTAGAGACAATTTGAAGGACAAATTTAGCTAAAAAATTTTAAAACTCTAGTTGAGCTCTTATAGATTTTATCATAGTTTTTTCTAATAATCGATAACCATGATCAGCTACTGGGATAGCTGGAAACTGCCAGAAGGGGTCAGTGCTTGGAGACCCTTTTTATATTTAGCTTTATTACTATGGCATAGTTTTTACACATCTTTTGGTTATTTTTTTCTGCTGGGTGTTTAAGACCATGTTAAAGTGAGACCTGTGTCAATCAAAATCAACCTCTTGCTGTCTATCAATGTCAGTTAAGTCTCTTCAGGCATTACTTTGGAACCATGCATAGAGCCTTTTAGCTCCTCTGTCAGTGTCAGCTGTCAGGATGGGTCACAGCCTTGCTTGACCATGTTGCTTGTAGTGAAAGCATGGGAGACTTTTCCCTCTTGGTGACCCTCCTTTGCCACATGGTAAATTTGTTGGTTTGGTGTCTTCAAATCTCCCTGCTCAGGAGGTTGGGGGACTTACCAAAGATGTAGGATCTGGTAGAAAAGGTTCCCTCATGTCCTGGATCTTTGTTGACCTTGAAGGGCCAGGGGCAAAATATTGGGTATCCTTTTAGTCCAGTTACTTTTGTAGTTTTGGTCTCCAGACTTTAGTTGTTGAACACCCAGAAGAGAAGATCTGTGACTTTAGTATTTCAGTAAGAGCAGTGAGCTTAACTGTTATAATTTTGTCTGGACATTAAGTGCTTTTGAAATGTAAAGCACAGTTAGAGGACTGTTATTTCTTACCAACCATGGTTGTTTTAGCAGTTGAATCCCTGCAGGATGTTAACAGACAACAGTTACATAGTATATAAAGAAATTTGAGCTCAAGAACCACATACAGTGTTTTAGTATAACAATCATGATGACTTTATCTTTGTAACACAGATCCATCTTAGTATGGAATAGTCTTTTAGTCAAACACGTCCATTTGATCGCAAGACATTAAATGACATAAAGAAAACTCTTAATTAGTTATCCTTCAATAGGATGCCATCTAAAGAGAACATACATATTGGCCTATAAATGTACCTTAGAAGTTTATAATGTTTAGCCTCTAATTTTAGTGTGTGACATTGTTTGGACTGTTTGGCATCTCAGCGTCCCTAAGTGTGGTGACACATATAACATATACATCACATAAGTTCTTAACAAAAACTATTATTTGATTGGATATCTCATGTTGGCTTGACATGTACCTCTTATCACAAGTACCTGGAGCACAAGAGAAAAGCAAATACCTGAGTCAAAAAAAAGATAATTTCTCAACAAATTTTTAGATGACCTATGAGAGCCAGATCATACCAATGGACACATCATTTTTGACCAATGAAAGATTCTCCAGTTATTATACATAGACCACAATAGGTACTGTATTTGTAAAACCAGTCTTGACATCATTTGGCTCATCTGGCAACCTGTGGGAAGCATGTCTTTAGTGACATTTATTTATAAGCCAACTTGAGTTACAGGCAAACATCTTTAAAAATCCAAAAGGCCAAAAGAAAAAATTGTTGAGTTCAAATAAAACAGCTATATGTGTTGTAACAAATTGAATAGACAGACAAACACACACCTAAGACAACTTGTTTATAAACCAGAGTGCACTCAGATGTATTTGGCCAAGTTGAATTATAATAACCCTTTAATAATTTTTAGGTTTGCAACTCTAAATAAGACTAGTCAGAACTCTGAGGGTTAATTAACAGAGATCTCTTGTAATAAGAATCAGAAGAAATAAAAACTTTTTACACCTGTGGAAGCAAAGACCATTTTTAAGATGGGGCCTAGGCTGAAAATTTATCTGATTTGAATACCCAGCTACACTGGCTTCTCATTGTTGCTTTGATAGCCACAGTTGTTTGATAGCGACATGTAATTGTTCCCTCTAAAGGGACAGACTGTTAAAGGTAATTTAACTATCTCCAGGGGGTGTGTACTCAGGCTGGGTTTGGGTGTAAAAAAGAGACTAGGTGACATTCTTTGGAACTAAGTATGAATTCTAAACAGTGAGGGAAGAAGGCCTCGGTATTTCATTTTGGCTCTACGGGGTAGGCAGGCCATGCATGGGTGCAGAAAAATACTAAATTGTTCTTTCTCAGTATGTGAGGCTGGAACACTTTCCAATGTTTAAGAATACATTTTAAAGGAGTGAGAAGTTTAGATATGGAGTCTTCTTACTGAAACAAGAGAAACAGACTCCAGAGAAATCAAGTCTCCACTTGATTTACAAATCCCCAAGGTTTCTTGGGGATGACTCCCCCAGTGCAGGTGGCTGCCATCTGGAGAAAACTTGAACATAGTCTGGGTACAGACTAGCCACCTTTTACAGGCTCATCGGCCATATTTTCCCCAGGAAACACCCATACCTACCTGCCTAGATATTTTCAAAGCACAAGTTAACTTTAAAAGAAAGAAAGGGAAAGAAGACATCCCTGTCTATCTCTCTTTTTCTGTGCCCAATTTAAGGTGTCCCTAGACTTTACTCTCTCCAATACCAGTGGCAGCAGACTGAAGTTGCAAGGAAGTGGCCAGAACCAGGTTAGCCACTCTTGCCATGTGCCTGGACCCCCTTCTTTGTGATTCTGTGACCCTACTTAGCTATAGACTTCCCTTTTTCAGAGTCTCAGTTAACATAACATTGAGGATAGTGACCAGCCTAGCATGAGGTTCTGGAGAGAAATCATGATGAGAAAGGTAGTCCTCTGGGGACTGGAGCTGTGTATTCTTTAAAACCTGTTTCTGCTTAAAATTACTATTAAATTCATAAGGTTCCCTAGGAATGTTTTGTTTTATCAATGAACCTATCTGTGCTATAAAAACCAATCAGCATCATTCTTGAGGGATGAAAGAAGAGTTAATCTCCAATTCTGCCTGAAGACTGAAAGACAGATAAATTTGGACTAAAATCTTTATATTTATTCTTTGAGAGCTTTAGGATTAAACCTAGACAAGTTTGTGAACATGGTCCAGAGATAAGTGAAGGTCAGCTTTACTCTGACAGGGTTCCAGGGAGGGGAAACTCACCATTCTAAAAGCTTTCTCTTTAAATCTAGCAGCCACACAGAAGGGAAGTACCTTGAACCACATAATGTTGATAACTGTGTTATTTCTCAGGGCAGGTCAGTGGAGAAAGGACAGAAGTGTGACTTTAATTACGGCACAAGAACTAAACCCTATCCACCTCAGGGGTAGAGAGACAATTAAGAACAAGAGCTTTCCCAGAGTAGGTCTGTAATCCTAAGCAAAACATGTCTCCAGAGACAAAAGCCATGATTGACTCCAACTGCATTGCCAAGCAGAAAATTAAACTAATAATCAAAGAACCTGAATGACTGTTTTTTGTCTCTTGAAAGAGAGTGAGATGGAATGAAAGTGTTCTGACTATATTTTTTAGGGCTTACCTTTTAAAATAAATTATTTTGAATCTATAATATCTAATTTAAGACTTAAATATCCAACAAGCTGTTGAGCAGGTCCCTCATCTTATACAGGCATTCCCAAAGCCATATCTCACCTATTAGTAACATACCAATTGAAACTGTCTTGTAGGAAGGCTGTGTTGGGGCACTTAGAAGCGCTTGTTTGAGCTTCTAAAATGCAGTCTTTGAATCACATTCCCATGTTAAAATATGGGTATTTGTCTTTTGGGTTTTTCATAAGCTGAGTGAGGGATCACACAATCTCACTATATCCTGCTGTCTAAAGGCGACAAAAGTCTGTAATTTTTAGGAATCTCCTTAGCTGTTCCAGAGTCTTGGGCTGTGGGAGGGAAAAAATTGGTTTAATTCTTTCTTCCCCTAGTCTTTGGGTTCCCTTAGATATAATAAGGCCTAAATATTTTACCTCAAGGCAACAATGAGAAGTCTGTATAGCTGGGTATTCCAATCAGATAAATTGTCAGCCTAGGGCCCATCTTAAAAATGGTCTCTAAGCCTCAAGGCCTAGATCTAGAAACCTTATAACACTTGTCTGTTAGAAAATGCAGCATAGCATGAGTGCCCTGGCTAGACAGCTCTTCTGAGGAAGCACTTGACAGTGTACCATCTATATATTGTAAGACTATGACCTGGGAAAAACTATAGTATTTCCTTTATCAAATCAGGAGCTAGGATGTCCTCATCTTTTTCCTGATAAATAGCTGACAATTTAAAATGATTGAAGGGCTTAGTTCTCATCTTTCTTAGACCTTCAAGAATACATGCCTGAAAATGTCTTCTATTTTAATCTCCTATCTGATTGGCAGGCCAGTGGGGGCCTTGTATAGGAACTGCTTGTGTTCCAGTAGGGACCAGTTGTTCCCCTGGTCCAAAATTAAGATAGCAGCTTGTCAACATTACATCTTTCTAATCTAGTTTACAGGTCTGAGTAAGTTTTCTAAAGACCTCAATGTACATATCAGGGTCATCTGAAAACTTTCTTAGGTCTCTTTTGTTCTGTCTTAGATCGCTGAGAGGACAGGACGTATAAACATGAGTAGTCCCGTATTTGCCATATATTTCATGCAAAGGACACTATCTCTGAGGGGCCTAGTTAGGAATGGACATAGCCTCACAGAGGTTTTAATTATGGCAGGCCTAGAAACTTTACTCTAAGCACTTGGTGGTCAAGGTTTTGATTAAAGTTGTCTTGGAGACCTTGTTCTCAGATTTTAAAGGGTGAGGAGTAGCCTCAGGTACTGAATGCCATAAGGGAGAGGTGTCTGGTTTTTCTGTGGCCCACATTTACATTTGAACACAAGCAAGGATTACTTTAAATGTAAAAAAAGTCTGAACAAAATGCAATTTTGACTGTTTTTTTTTTCTCTCTTACAGTATAATTATAATTGTGAATAGCACCATAATCAATACTTTTTTCTGTGTTTTATTTTGGCTCTAGGGGGTAGGCATACCATGTGTGGGCGTAGAAAAATATTAAATTTCTCTCTAATAAATTCCAAAAAGAGTAAGAGGTTAAATAAGAGAAGAGCCAAACAGCACCCTGTAAGTCTCTGCTCAATTATTATCCCCCCAGGGTGTCCCCCAAGGTTCTTCCTCTCTAGGGCAGGTAGCTACCATCTGGAGAGAGACCCATAAAATGAAACCAGACTGGACTGTCCACCCTTTTACCAGCGAGTGATCTTATCTTCCCTGAAAACTTATGTCTTTACTCCCATAAGTACTTCCAAAGCACAGGAACAATCACATTTTGAGAAGGGAAGCTTGCTAGCAAACCAAGAGATTTAAACCATTACTTTCTAGTTCCTTGAAAGAGAGAAAGTAAAATAGATCAATGGTCAAATTAGGGCATCTTTTTTCTGCAAAAGAATTCACCTCCAGAGACAAGTAGGTCAGAGATTCTGTCTGGAGCCCTAGGGTGGAGAAATCTCTGAGACATTCACCTAGGCAAACTTTATTAGCAGCAAGACAAAGCTACTCCTTTAAAATCTATTTTAAATTCACTAAGCATTTAAAACTCACAGGTCCTTCTAGCAGCCAAAATCCACCTTTATCAACTTCCTATGCACGCATGAAGGAAGAGAAAGTCTAGTTAAATTTTTTTTTATTCTAGTTAGTATATAAAAGCACAAATGCAAGTTGCTAGCTGATTGCTATTTTCCCTAGTGTAAGACAAAATAGTTGTTTCAAGTTGCCTTAGTCTGATGTCCTGGAAGGAGGAGTGGTCTGACTACAAGGGATTTTCAAATGAACTCCCAACAATTTGGAGAAAAGTTTAAGGGGAGTTTTTAACTCACTAGCAGAGAGAAAAAGTCCAAACAAAGTTCAAACCATTTAAAGATCAAAAAAAAAAAAAAAAAAAAAAAATCACCACACAGCACTCTATAAGTCCACAGTCAAAGTTCCAAAGTCCACAACCTATGGGGAAATGTATTTTTTCCCCTATACACACATAAATGATGAAAACTATACTTAGGAGGGAGAGAAGGTTTGGGTAGTTTTCAACCTATCAAAATTTGCCTTTTATGTCTGACGTGCGGTGCTATCTTACTAGTAGAGAGAGCAGTCCAAACCTGTAGCTCAACTCTTAATGGAGGCTTAAGAAAGAGCTCTGAGGGCATCATTTCAGATCACTCTGAGACAGAGGATGCCTGATGATCACTGACAGAGTTCCCCTTTCACCTCACCGAGGAAACCAGATAGGGACAAGATACGGAGATTTTCTGCTGATTATCCAGACGGGCTGATTCAAGCTAGTTTCTTCTGAGGAACTTTTGGGCATGCTCCAGAGAGTAGCCCTGGCCATAATCCCTCAGTTGTCACCTCAGTTTCCACTAGTTCCACACAATCAAAGATCTGTCTCGGAAAGGAACCCAATTGCCTGTCTGGTTAACGTTCCACCTGCCATTGGCTTCAGTGGGAGTGGGGATTCACCAGAGGGCAACTGTAGAAACTGGACCTCTGCTTTGAGAGTGGCAACCAAAGGCAATTACTAGCTGGCAGAGTAATTACTGTTTGTCATACTGTAAGGGCCAGATAAAAGCCTGAACTGTCTTTACTGGAGATGATTTCATAAGAGACCCATTTTACAGCATTTTCAAGCAACTAATTCCAAACACAACATATACAAAGCAAGAATAAAATGTAATTTTAACAAAGGACAATGCATCATAAGAGAAGCAATTTGCAAAGATTTAAAACATACAGTTTAAAATTAAGACACTTTTGAAACAAAAGGCCAAATAAAGGCCAGAATTTATGAAGCAAAAACCAGAATCTATGAAACAAATGGCCAAAGCCTAAGAAACAAAAAGAATCTGTAAAACAAGAACCAGAATTTATGAAACAGAAGTTACAAGCTATGAAGGAAAAAGACCAAAGTCAGAACCTAGGAAACAAAAGCAAACTCTTACCTTCATCTAGTAATATTGGTGGGACCTGCAAAATGATACAGGGGGAATAGATGTAACTTCCAAATCTGCTAGATATCCAAAACATGAGTTTATGTTCTCTAAAATCGAAGAATTGATTTTAGGAACAATGGAGGTTAATAGTAGAAAAAACTTATTGAAAGAAAGATAGCTTCTGTCTAAGAGAGACAGAAGGGGGACCAAAAAATGGGTTGCCCACCCATCCCACCTTTCAAAGGTGTTTTATACAGTAAAGCCATGAGTTGAGGCAGGTATAAAGTGGGACAAAACTATAAGACTTCATGGAAAATTACAAGGTGGGAATGAGGTGGGACAAAACCATGACCAACCAATAAGATTACAAGTCCAGTCACCCAGGTAATATTGATTAAATGGGTGTCAAATGGGAAAACAAGTCACATACAAAGAATTTCCCATTTAGAATATTAATCACTGCTATCTATCTCGAGGGCAAGTAGTACCTCTTTTCTCTTTTATAAAGCTAACCAGTGAATGTGCCTCAACTGTTCTCCATGTTGGCTCCTTGAGGCTTCTTGAGGGCAGCCCTGTCTAACTGCTGACAAGTTATCTAATTAACTTACCTACCTACAATAAGGGAACTGGCTTTAAACACAATCAAGAAAGAAGTACAGCACAGAAAACAGTCATCTTTGTCACTTCAACCTATAGGTGGAACTGAGTTAATAATGTCTTAACTTCATTTTAAGAATTCAGGGCCGGGGATTTAGCTCAGTGGTTCCGGCACCTGCCTTGCAAGCACAAGGTCCAGAGTTCGATCTCCAGTACCAAAAAAAAAAAAGAATTCAGCAAGTTCTTGCTATAGTGGCTGCAACACAATATAGGAGAAACCATGGAATTTCTTACCATCTGTATTACCAGCTACATCAATTGTAATATATTTTCTCTAATTTGGGGTCTGACAACTTAATAGGGTCTGCATGTTTAAAGAATTATGAACATAGACAAGAAAAGGTCAAATGAATTTTACTTTGGAGAAGCAGTTTAAAGAGGGCTTAGCAATGGTCCTCAGGTATATTTAATGCCATAGATATTGGTGTTTGGGGATTCTACATTGTAGGACTAATGCAAAGAAATACAGATTTAAGAAGGACAGGGTCCATAAAAGTAACTAGCGTGGCCGGGGATTTAGCTCAGTGGTTCAGCTGCCTGCCTCACAAGCGCAAGGTCCCGAGTTCGATCCCCCGTACCAAAAAAAAAAAAAAAAGTAACTAGTGTGTATTTAGCACCTGAACTGCCAGACACACTATGTACATTATCACTGTGAACATTATCTCATGAAGTTCTCACCAAAACTCCGCAAGACAGAAACAAAGAATGAGAAAGAGTAGTAAAGGTCAAAGTCATTTACCCAGCATTTGAAAATAAAGTCTGTTGGGGCTGGGGATTTAGCTCAGTGGTTCCACTGACTGCCTTGCAAACACAAGGTCCTGAGTTTGATTCCCAGTACCAAAAAAAAAAGAAAGAAAGAAAGAAAAGAAAAGAAAGTCCGTTTACCTTCAAAGCCTATGCTATGACACAAGTTACCGTAATGCTACATAGGGCAATGCTATGGAATCTTCTTCCTTCATTAAATTCAAGAATAGTTTCTAGAGACATGTATCTAGAATAGTGATACAGTCCAATCTAGAAATAGGAAAATGGACTAAATTCCTCTGAAGTTGCCTCAACTTAGATTAAAAATCAGATGAATACAGATTTAGTCCAAGGCTTTTACTGGGTGCACACTTTTGTTATTTTTTTAATCATTAAAGATCTGAAGCCTGTAGCATGAATAAGACTTTAGATGTTTATCTTTAATGTTTGCTCCACCTACTTAAATATCCAACAGTATGGAGTTAGTCCAATAAATTAGAGCATGACCAAGCAATGGAATTCTATGTTATTGTTAGAATTATGTGGTAGAAAATTTAATGACATATGAAAGTGTTTATATTATCTAATGAAGAAAAACTATAAAGTATGTTAATTTAACTTAGATGTACACTTAAAATATGTGTGTATAAAAACAACTGAGAGAACATATACCAAAATATGAACAGTGGTTTCATGTTGGTATTGGGATAATTAGTGACTCATTTTTATCTCTAGGTTTCTCTATATTTTTCTAAAATGAATATATTGTCTGTATAATACTAGAGAGGATTCTTGACACCACACAGACACACTACACAATTTTATACAAAGGTTTTAAATTTTATAAATAAAAACAATATGTGTAGAAAAGTTATTAAATGACACATAGATTGTTGTCAGCAATTTGTCATTCTGCCCAGCACTGAGAATAAAATTGATTCTTCATATATTTTCTTATTAGGCTAAAAATAATTATGCACAAGCTACAAGAGTTTCTTTAGTCCCTGCCTAAAATTGCCTATTCAGAAAACACACAAAGAGCACACATCCAAGCATATGACAGCATGTATAGAAATGGAGATAATAATCCTAACTAGTTCATGAGGTTCTTTTGGTTGTTAGTAAAATAAAACTTTTAAAACTCCTAGCACAGTGCCTGGATCATAGAAAACACTCAGTAAATAGTATCTTGATGGTTATGTTCTTATAAGCTAAAGAACAGAAGAATTCTACAGAAAAAGGTGGTTGTTGATCTAAGAACTTCTCATCAGCCACTTGGCAAACATACTTCATTTTAAATAGCCTTACAGTTAACATGGTTATCCAAGGGGATCATTGACACATTGTAATTATACAATTCATTTCATTCTCCATATTTATCAAGCTTTTAATGAGTAATTTAAACATATATATTAAAATTTGAACACTTTGCTTTAATTTCAATCCAAAAGTAAATGAATGAATTATATGTCAAAGATGTCCATTTTAATTTGAACTCTTCTGCACATAATCTAATATGTAGCAAGTACTAAAAATCCATGCATAGTACACAACTGAATATTCTCTATACAATGTATAGGTGTTAAGTAAATGCCATAGTGCATTTACTATACCTTTTAACATTTTAACTTCTGTGAAATGTGGATAAAATTTAAAATAAATGGCATGTCATGGTTTACTTAGAAGCATATTTTTTAAAAAAATAATGGTACAGCTTATGGTGTTCTCTTAGATTTGATGAAGTATTTTGTCAAATGATGACACGTGAGCTGAACTATTTAATAGTTTAAAATAAAAGTGCTACAGTCCTAAGTACCTCAGAGATGTTTTCATATTTATGAGTTACCTTAAGAGTAACTGGAAAAGGCTAAACACTCCCAAGAAGGTCTAGTCTTGGGAGCAAAGATACCAAGCATTGTCAGGAGGAAGTTGGTAGGAAAGACAGTAAACCGAATGACGTTAGTGGTGATCTCAGCTAGATATCTCCTGCTTCACTGTCTAAACTCCTAAATCTGGGTCTAATCAGTTTCAATCCCTTCCCACAGTGCTAGCAATCACTGATATACTGCAACCCATGGAAAGATTCATTTGAATAACGTTCAGAATAGTAGGTATGTTTTTCTTTATATTTATTCAAGATTGGACTGTGGAAGATCTAATACTTTTATAAGATACTCATATAAGTTCACTGTAACTTTTTAAATGTTTAATTGAAGCATTTTTTTTTCATCCTATTTGTGTCAGTCCTAAACAGTGCCAGTTCTTCAGTAAGGGCTTTGGAGGTCTTAAGGGAACAAAGTAGTCAATTAATCAGTGGTATGGATGATTAAAACCAATAATATATTGGTTTAGAAAGATGAATATGTACACACACATATAGTTGAATAGATAAGGAAGGGTATATCAAAAGTGGTTACTTCTGCATGAAAACCATCAGAGTTTTCTTGTCTGTATCTCTAAACTTTGCCACAATCAATACATATTGCATTTGCAATAATTAATAAAGCAATAAGAGTTTTGTTCTACAGTTAAGCAGTGAGTATATACTATATGATACAGCTGGCATTGTTAAGGATACATCTTCAAGGATGCATCTGCTTAATAATTTCTTCCTTCAAAGAAATTATTCCATCCAACACAGCCACAAAGACCAATTTAGAGTTAGCCATATTACACATGGTGGCGGCAGCCCCTGAGCTGATGTAGAATGAGTCATTTTGCCCTCCATATTCACAAGGGTGGCGATTTCCACACATTTCTGTGTTGGTAGTATACACATACCTGTGCAATCTGCCTTCTCTAGCCAGGCCACAGAAGGGAGCAATTCAGTTAAAAGCATAATTTTCTTGATCTGGATTTTGTTCAAAATGCTGGAGCCAAAGAGTCTTTTATTTGATGTTACTTCAACCTCTTAAAGCATAAGACCCCTTTAGTACAGCACAGGCCTTTCTCTTACTGTAATACTTTGTGCCAAATTTAAAATATTGATAGTACTTTGTGAAAATAAATGGTAAATAAAATAGCCTCTTTTGCTTAGCTGTTAGCACAATTTTAAGATACTGTTCCTTCCTTACCACATATTGGGTAGAAAATTATATTTCTGCCTTTTATATTATTTATACACAAAAGTCTGTATTTTTTCAGGTTCTTTGTATCCCCAAATCATGTTATTAATATTTATTGAAATACTCATCTTTCCCTTCTATCTTAGGTATGTATAATCTCATCAACTTTGCAGGAAAAGCAAAGACCTTAGGGTCTGAATTGGTGTTTGAAGAGATAAGCTCATCGTTAGTACATGCCTAATAATATTACATTATTGTTTAGAGAGAAATAGAAGTCTACGTCTTATAAATTTTAATATACTCTTTCTGTCATTGAATAACAATTAAATTATTCTATTGACAAACAGTAGGGTTCATATCAAACTGTAGGTGATGTCTAGTATATTTTTTGCCAAGAGCACAGGAAAACATGCCATGGCCAGCATTTCACTGACTTTAGCAGTCTGAATGCCAGCAAGCTCCTTTTCACATATTGCTTGGAAAGTATTTCTTCCCAGTGATTTCAGGAGAATGAGAGGGACTCAGACAGAGAATCTGTGACATTGGACAACAGGACCTCTCTAAGCCTGCCTGGTAAATATGAATAACTTCCTTTCACTATGAAATAGGATGATGTAGTTAGGTGAAGCAGGTGTAATGCCCACATATGTGTTAGCATTACTGAATAAATATGGACATGGGGCACACTAGCCCAGACCTCATTAAAGCCAGTGTTTCAGAGGCAGCCAAAGCACAGGGGTAGCCTCACTTGGAGAGGGGTATTGATGGAATGGGTTGAACAATGTTGACCCTGGCATTAAAAAAACTACTGTCTGTTTTCTGGTTTGCAGTGCCCTTCTTGTTGGTTCAAGGTAAAAGGAATATTCTGTCTCACAGCAAAGCACTCCCCTCAGAACAAAGGTGTCTGACGTTAATGTCATACATTCTGGTATCAACAAATGTGGGAGTTTTCACAGGAAGCAACAAGTTAGCATTCTGTTAAGGGAGTCCAGGAAAGCTTTTTCAACTGGAACTTGAGATGGGTAGTGAAATATGATATAAATAACTAACGGAAGTTAAGAAAATAATACCACACCAAAGCTGGCTGGATGAAACACAGATAAACTCCTCCTATCTCCATATACACACCTAACTCATGTTAGCATGGCAACCCATACCCTGGGTAAGAGGGTCCATGATCACTGACTAGATACTTCTGTTGTCCTGGGATAGGAGGATGCCTAGTGTCTAAAGATCTCTGCTCTATTTTCTGTAAGCAGAGATTATACTACCATCATCTTATTTTGTGGCAACAGAGACAAACAAAGGGGATTTTCCTGAGCAGTGTGAGTGACAAAGAAATGAGGCAAATTATTGAGAAACTGATGGACATTCAATGAAGAACAACAAATATGATTTATAAGTCTGAAGGGAGTGCCTTCAGAGGGAAGATAAAAGAGACAAGTCTCCCAGCATGACCACCCAGCTCTAACTAATGGCACTGGCTCATTGGCCACAAGTACTTGAAGGGTGTAAATAGCAGGAATGGAGAGATATTATTTTGTGTGGTCCAAATGGATAGCAGGAGGAGTGATGGAAATGAAAGTCAAAACAAAGATGATTTAGGTGACTGAGCAGGTCACATGCCCTAATGGAGAGCTCTATTATAGACTGTGCAGTACCATCACCCGTGAAGGTTGGAAGCCCCTTCATTTGTGCCATTTACAATTGGAAAAGGCACTAAAAAGGAGATGAACATATCAGGGAGGGAAAAACCACTATATGCCCTCAGAGATTCAGTGAGATCACTTAATATGTCTTTTCCATCTCAAATTACTGCAATGTGGCTTGGGTGCAGGGAGACCTGAGTTGCTAGAATAATTTTTCCATCATTTGGGCTTCTTTGGTGTTACTATGAGGTCAGTGAAGAAGTGATAGCAGGTAATGGAAAGCAGTGTCTGCACTGTAAACAGAAGCCTACAGTGTACTAATGCTTTAGTGTGAAGGCAGAAGTGACCAGGATAAGTTTCCCATCCTGACATCAGTGTAAATAAATGTGTAATTGACAGAAGCCCCAAACAACATACACATACTGACCGAGACTCAAGGAACTCTGTAGCATTCCAGTTGTGGCTGTATAAGCAAAAAGTCAAATAGTTCTCTAATGTAGAAAAATAGATGTCCAAATACTTAATGTCTATCTTTAAAAAAAAAAAAAAAGGAAAAAAAATTATTTGGCCGTTAAAATCTATCAAGAAACAATTGCTGCATGGAAATTTTAGGACCTGCATATTGAATGTGTTGATACTGTAATTCTATACACAGCTTCAGTGGTAATTCACAACTGACACATTCTGAAACCGAAGGTGGCTCAGAAGGGCATATGTAGGCATGAAGTTCTGCCAACCTGGGGTAACAAGTGCAGCTAAAAGGAATGGGTGCAGCTTGGTCAGATGGAAACTGGGGCAGGCAGAGAAGGGCTAGTATCACTGTGATTGCTAGAAGAAGCACAGCTGTGACCATCAAAACCTCTCTCAGCCAGAGGATGACACAGAAGCAGGGGACAAAAATGTTAAGAGGGTGTTGGGGGAGGGGATGGGCGGGGAGAGGCAGTGAGAAGGAAGCAAAAGCATCTAAAGTGGAGAAACCCACAGACTTAAGCTCCTCACAGGTGGAGGATATCTCGGTTCCTAATATAAATATTATATGTGGCGGGCAGTAAGTTAAACTTGGTGTTCTGGAAGACTGAAGTTTGCTACAAACACATTCAGGGGTTGACCTAGAGCAGACGGATATAGGTCAGCCCTCATCCTGCTGTTCTCAGCAGCTGTGGCCAATGGGAGACAGAGCAGCTCAGCATGCTGCTTTAAGCTGCTGCTAATGGAAATTAGCCTAACCCCATTTCCTGGCCCTCTCCTGTCCTTGCTCCTCTACCCAGGACCATTTAGGCACAGGCTGAGCTGCCAGCTTGCTATAACTGCTGGAAGACTGATGAATAGAATCTGCTGCTGGCACATATATTCCCATCTCTTTTAGGTGAAAGATGTGTTTCTAACCCTTTAAAAGGAGGCTTAAAATACAATACTCCTTCCTTAAAATACAATAACTAAGTGTCATCCTAAATTCATAGAGCTAGAGAGTCTGAGCCAGTCCTTCCCACCTCAGCAAAATGATAGAGATGCTTAGAAAGAGGGGAATCCATGCATAGGCCTGTTTTCAGAAAGGACACAACAAAGGTTAAGTGACTGATCCAGGGTTACTCAGAGAGGTGATGTTAAGGCAGAGAATTAAGGAATGGATCTGAGAATTGATGGGGAAATTATGAAACTAAATCTGAAGAAAGAACATCAATGCTAAATCATAATGATTTAATTATCCACTGGAAACCCAAGTCAATAATACACATACCTTTATCATAGGTATTCAGATTAGTCTTAAGAGTTAGTTCAGATATTTTCCTGTGCTCATGTTTTTTAAAAATACCCAACCCAGCTCCCAGCCCAGAGGAAGGGGCTTCCCGGCCATCTTTCCACTGCTCCCAGCACAGAGGAAGGGGCTTCTGGGCCACTGTTCCACCACTCCCAACACAGACAAGGTGAGCTGTGTGGGCACCAACAGCACCTCCCCCATCGAAATGAGAAGGCACATAAACAAGTCTCAAAACCAGACTTCCAGATCACCAAGAGCAACCTCAATGGGAAAGGAAATGGAACACTCTCATACTCAACCACCTGGACACCCTGAACCAGCAACAAAAGAGGATCTGGAAAAAATGAAATCTGAAATAATTTCTCAGATAATAGCAGAGACTGTGCTCATAGTGCAGAACATGATTAATAAATCTAGAGAGGAGCTGAGGAACATGATGGAATCCCAATATAGGAAACAAATGGAATCCATAAAACAGATACAAACAGATTTCCAGGAGATGAAAAACTCCATTGAAAGTCTACACAGCAGAATGAGCCAATGTGAG
>NW_004624813.1:5532952-5570168 GCF_000247695.1 Heterocephalus glaber | reverse complement strand
GAAAAATAAGAACCAAGAGAGACTATGTAAAGGTGCAAATTTCCAATGATGAATGTCATTATATTGTATACCTAAATTGTACCAATAAAATAAAATTTAAAAAAAGTACCCAACCCCTCTCCTCTATGAATAAGACCTTAAACCCAGCTAAGTGTGGTCATGTGACCTTTTTTCCTTACTCATTATGACCAGTAGGCCAGGGTTTATTGAGTTGACTTAAACAGAAAGCAATAAAATGCCAAATGTTCTGTTGCAATTACATACCTTCTGTGGGATTTTATGCTTTCTATCTTTTTCCTGAATTCTAGGCCAATCAGGCTAAGTTTGCACCCCAGAAACATAGATTCTTTGATTCAGATATTTTCTTTTGGAGTGAAGGAATCCTCGATCTACTTTCCTCCTACTCAATCTTTAAGAGGAAATTCTTGATAAGAAGTTATCCATGTTTTGAAATAAAAAGGCTACTTCATGTTCTTTGTATTTAAATAAATGTAATTAGACTTGTTACAAAAAATGTGGAAAACACTCAAAAAAATCACCTGATTATAACCACAGGAACATTTTTGCGCTTCCTTCTCATTTCTACACACACACACACACACACAAACTTTCCAAGACTTCCTAGAAATGTTTTAAAGATTTTTCATATATTGCCAAATTCCCCTTCTGGAAGGTTATACAACCTTAAAATCCACTTTCAGTGCATAATGTAATTTTTTAAAAGCAAACTTTAAGTTTGAGAGTTAAAAAATGCCTCAGTGCTCTCTTTATTTTTTTGTATCTTCTTTCCTCATGAAGTTTTCTATTTCTCCTCTTTGGTTTTGGTCAGTTGTAGTGAGCACTGAATTGAACTCCTCATTGACAATGTGGTTTCTAAAACTGACCAGAGCTCTAAGAATGGGTCTTGATGAAAATAAATCAATAATAGTAATCTGATCTCTCTGGCCAGTGAAGGATTCAAAAACCAGAACATGGCATCCCTCTGACAGGAGATTTGATCCAGATTGGTCCTAAATTGAGCTTAAAAGGCTGAGAATTACTTGCACTCATTGCTAGGAAAGAGACTCCACTTCTCTAATGGATGCAAACAGGACAGTTCCTATTTGAGTATATCATAATGGTCAATGGTTATTGCTTTATCATACTTTTTAATATCTATGAGAGCAAATCTAATCTCTAATTATTAATTTTCAGAATTCTATTATAAATAACCGCATTTGTACTTCCAAATGAACTTCAGACCCATTTTATCAATTTAACAAAATCCACTGGGATTTTATTTAGGATTATTTTAATCTTGTAAATATAATATGAAAGAATTTAACTTTATTATATTTAGTCTTTTTAGCCAGAAACTTGTTACACACACACACACACACGCTCAGAGTCTCTGTCTTCATTAATTTATATTCTACTATAGAACTTAGGTCAGATATTAACTGAAAGGCACACAAATGAATGTGAGCTGGTAGGGCATAGATGGTATAAGGGGATAGTATACAATATTTAAGAGCTTTAATAGGATAATTAGATTTAATTAGGGAAGTCAGGAGAAGCTTCCCTGAGTAGGTGGTAATCGAACTATGAATGATAAAAAGGAGTTAGGGCCAGAGCATCACAAGCACTGGAAACCACAGGTACAAAGAGCCTGCTGAGGTATAAGCACAGGAAATAGGAAGGACTAAAAAAATATAACTGTATCCCAGATCCTGAGAGAGGCTTGATATAATAAGATGGAGCTGGAGAGCTTGGGAGATGAGGGGATGGAGACAAGGGATGCTGACCTCGCTGGGTCAATCGATCAGTCCACGTTAAAGAGTTGTGTCTCCTTTCTAAAATCCACGGGAAACCACTAAAGGTACCAATTTGACAACCACATTACCTTTACCCATAATGTCTAATCCAGTGCCAAGTCCTATCAACTTTGTTTTCTACACATTTCTTCAATCTATCTGCTTTGGTCCATTCTTTCATCCCTTCATCTTTACCAACACTACTTTAGTCCATTATCACTTCCACCTGAACAATCTCCTCTGCGTACCAACTCTTGTCACCCCCCCAATCCATTCTTATATAGTTAAAATACAGAGCTAACATTGATACTGTTCAATGACATAGAAAGAGCCAATGTACAACATGAGGGCTATACTAAATAATACTCTAATATACTTGAGATTTTTTTCAACGGTAGGTTAGGTGTATCCCTCTGCTACACATATGCAATGGACATCTGTGAAATGAAGAAAAAGATAATTTGTTTTACTACAATAGACTTTTCATTATGTAGATGTATATTAGAAACATCACATTGTATACCTTAAATATACACAATAAAATTGTCATTTAAAAATAACTCAAGAGGATACATTTATGTAGTTTTGAAAAGAAAGAAAACTCTGAAAAAGGACCAGTTTAGTTGTTTGTTTGTTCATTTATTTTTGAGGGGAGAAGATATAAAATAGGTATATAATGAGTTCAATTTCCATCTGTTGAATTTGAAGTATTCTTGGGATGTTCTGAAGAAACACCAAGTAGGAAGTGAATGCAAGGTGAATATCTTTTGCTTGCCTATCTAGAGCAATTTTTCACCTTTCTCTGTTGCTCTGTCCAGAGACCGACCTATTTGAAATGAATCATATCCCATGTAACAAAGGCTCTCATGTTCTCTAGTTTCTCATTAGGTTCAGCCAATGGGATGTGCAGTCAGAATATTGAAGGAAGAGAGCGAAGGTTGAGTACTTATTCTGCATCATCACCATACTGCATTCTCTCTTCCATCCCTCTCCTGCTTCCCCAACTCCTCCTTTTCCAACCCCTCTTCCTTCAAACCCTTTCCTTTACCTTCCTCTTTTCATGCCTTTGCTCTAATCTCCTCCTCCCCCTCACCCAAGCACCACCATCTTTCCACCTTCTTGCTCCTTGAGGCCTAAGGCAGTAATTGTTCCCTGAAATACCATACCATAATCCCTTGTGGCTGTTGTAAACCCTTTGAAATGATCTCTTCACTAAAATCTACTTAAATACCAATTTTGAGTGTATCACTTATTTCCTGCATCCATGCTGACTAATACTCATAAATTAGAAATGGATGGGCTAGATTTAAATCTGTGAGTCACCAAGTACAGCTGGTATCTGCAGCCATGGGTGAGTGAGAATATCTTGAGAGAGTATAAAGAAGGAATGAGCCCTGAGGAACTCAAACATGTAATGCCCTCCAGAAGAGGATAATCCTGCAGAAGTACTGCAGAAATAGAGACCAAAGTATTAGGGGGAAAATCAGTCAAAAGATGCAAAAGGAAGAAAAAGAGAGTGATCTAGACTATTAGTTGGCCCTGCAGTCATTTGATTTAATGATATACCACATATTTTCTTTATTGCCTTCTAGTTTATAGGGCTTTTTAAAAATTTATTTAACCTTTCTATAATGTGGAATACAGTTTAAGGTGAAAACATACTTTTTAAAAGTCATAATTCCAATGTCACTCATTAATAATCTATCACTTTATTACAATCACTTCATTATACACTATTTTTAAAATTATAAAGAGATGTTTAAGAGCTTCCTATTTGACTATATCATAATGGTCAATGGTTTTATCATACATTTCAATATCTATTAGAGCAAATCTAACTACTAATTTATTAATTTTCAGAATTCTATTATCAATAGCTTCATTTATTCTTCCAAATAAACTTTAGACACATTTCATCAATTTTTAAAAATACACTGGAACTTTATTTGGGATTATTTTAATCTTATAAATGTACTAGGGAAGAATTAAACTTTATTATTTTAGTCTTTTTTGCCAGAAACTTATTACATACACACACACACACACACACACACACACACACACAAATTCACTTATCTTCAAGACTTTTTTTTAGCTCAAAGAAGGAAGAATATAATTATTTTCTTAAATATATTGTAAAGGTCATTTCATTTCTAAGTATTTTACAATTAATATCCTTTCTGACTTTTCTTAAATATTCTTTTTTATTCTTTTTCTGATTTGTTTTCTGGTATAAGAGTAACACACATCTGTGATTGAAAAAAATAGGAGAAATTAATAAGAAACATGCATGTATAATCCTAACAGCCAACGCTCAGATCTCAGCACTGTTAACTTTTTGGTTTTTTTAAACTTTTTTAGATTCTTAACTATGTGTATCATTATACTTTCCTATACAAATGAAATATTATATCGTTCTGTTTCTTTCTGCACCTGCTATGAAACCTTGTCTTATGTAAGTACATGCACGCGTAACCCATCGCCCTTCGTTGCTGTGTGCTATTCAGTTGTAGAGATGTAACCTAATTTATTTAACCAGTCCAATGGGATCTTTGCTGTTTTCGATTCCCGAGCATAAAGGTATGCTATGATAAACTTCTTTTACCTCCTCAATGCCAAAGAGCTTTACATTTTTATTTTTATTAGATAAAATAGCAGCTGGGGTTGTAGCTCAGTGGTAAAGCATGTTGTCTTTTAGACTGCTTTCTTTGGGCTGGCCCTGGACTTTGTGACCTCTTATCACTTTATCTCAAGGCTATAAAAACTCAAATTCAGGATCCCCTGGACCTGTCAAAAGTCCTCACTACAAAAGCCAGCATCAGTGCCCTGACATCTCACCAGGGCCTTGCTTTATTACCAGTTCATCGATACATTTAGAAATATAGATCTGTATATTTCTGTATGTTCGGGGTTTGCGTTAATTCCCACCAATAATAATAATAACAAATCAAATATATATAAGAATATAAAGCAAATGTTTACATATAAAAATAATAGTACAATGATCACTTATGTGATAGTTCAGCGCTAGCTAGTAAGAAATAGAGCATTTACGCCCTATATGTTCCTCCGTAGTCCCATCCCTCTTTCCTTATCATTCCCTCTATTTTATTTCAATTTTACTACATGATATATATACAATATATGCCTGAACATATACTATATGTAATTTTGCCTGCTTTTAGTTTTCTACAATTAGAATATTTCTGTATGCATCTCTCTGTGACTTGTTTTTCAATCTAATATGCTCCTGGGATTTAAACATGTTCTTGCAATTAATTACAACTTACCCATGTTCGCTGCTGTATTCAATTACATGGAATATGCAATTCATTTTTAGTCCATTCTATCGTAGATGAATAGTTTTTGCATTACAAATAGTGACACAACTAATGTGAGCACCCTTGCACCTCCCTCTTGTTACATGTGCAGAGGAATTTTTCTCTGCTACACATTAAAGAGTGAAATTTCTGGGTCAAAGGGCACATACATTTTCAACCTAATGGATAATGCCAAATTATCTTCCAAAGTGGCTATGAAATAATTACATTTCTACTAACAATATTCAGTGGCTTTACATCTTCTCTAATTCTTATTTCATGTCTTAAAATATTTATCATCAGATTGATGGGATTAAAATATGCCACTGTGATTTTAATTTATTCACTGATTACAAAGTTGAGCATATTTTCACGTGTTCATTCACCATTTGTATTTTCCGTGAAGTTCCCATTCAAATTGTTTTCCCATTTAAAGGAAATCATATTGTCTTTTCCTTATGGGCTGACAATTTTTATGTAGTTTGGATATTAACTCTTTGTAACATAGATATGGAAAACACTCCAGTTTGTGGCTCATCTTTTCACTCTCAGAGCATCTCTTGATGAACAGAAGTTCTTAATTTTAAGGTAGTTAACCTTTTTTTTTTTGGTACTAGGGATTGAACTTGGGACCTTGCACTTGCAAGGCAGGCACCGGAACCACTGAGCTAAATCTCTGGCCCCAGTGTAGTTAACTTTTAATGATATTTTCCTTTACTCCCTCTACTTTTCTATCTCCAGAAATCTTTTCCTTCTTTTAATTGAAACAGGCATTCTCTTATGTTCCAAAAGCTTTAAAGCTCAAGTATTGAGTCTTTATGACATCTTTTGACATGTGATATGAGACAGGGTTCAAATTCATTTTTCTATATAAATAATTATCAGTGTCAGCAACATTTATTTAAAGACCATACATTCCGAACTCACCTTCAGTGCTAGCTCTGATCCATTTGAGAATGAATTGGCCACTCCTCCTGCTACAAAAACAAACAAACAAACAAACAAAAACAAACTAGGATTAGAGGTGTCATTTGACCCAGCTATTCCCCTGCTGGGTATCTTCCCCAAAGAATTAAAAGGATCATACCACAGTGATATATGTGCACCCATGTTCACAGCAGCACAGTTTGCAATAGCTAAAACTTGGAAACAGCCCAGTTGCCCATCAACTGGAGACTGGATAAAGAAAATGTGGGGGTTTTTTTGTGTTTTTTTTTTAAATAAAATGGAGTACTACTCAGCCATAAAGAATGAGAAATTAGAGAAATTTATAGCTAAATGGATGCACATTGAGGCCATACTCTTAAATGAAATAAATAGGACACACATGTGTAAATACCGAATAGTTTCTCTGGTGTGAGAAAGTGAAAGTGTAAATAAGGACTAAATGGTATAATAGGTAATGTGAGATAGAAAGAAAAGGTCAAAAGGGGAAGGGGAAGTGGGAGGGGTAGAGGAAAGGAATAAATATGAGAAAATGAAAAAATGGAAACAAAATCTTTGTAAATGGAAAGGGGTGGAGGGGTTAAAAGGAGGGCAGAGGAATGGGGAAAAAAATAAGAACCAAGAGAGATTATGTACAGATACAAATTCCCAATAATGAATGTCATTATATTGTATACCTAAAATGTACCAATAAAATTAATTTTAAAAAACCTAAAAAACTAGAACAACAGAACCCCATTGTGTTGAGATTTTAATGTAAATTAAGTGTATGTATCAATTTGAAAAAATGAAAATGTTGGGCTGGGGATGTAGCTCAGTGGTGACATGCCTGCCTGGCAAGTGCAAGGTCCTGAGTTCAATTCCTGGTACCAAAACAAGGAAAACATCATAATTTCACATCTTTGTATTTCCCCACTCTTCTGTCAATAATTTTTATAACTTAGGTATACAGTTCTTGCACTTACTTGTAAATTTATTCCCAGGCACTTGATAATTTTGTAGTATTAGAAATAATGTTTAGTTTTCATTATATATTCTAACCATCTCTGCTGACATATACTGTAGAAATTCATTGTTAAAACATTGACCTTTAAAGTGCAATTTTATTAAAAAGTCTTGATTCTAATTAATAGATAAGGTCTACTGTCTGTGTAAAACATCATACACACATTCTGATTCCCTCCTATCTCCCTCCCTAATCCTCATAAATTATATATAATTTTTTTATCATCAGGTGTTTTCAATACCTGACTAAAATTTTTGTGTATGATATTCAGTTGCTTGTTATTTGTATTGGGTGTTACCCATGGTGCTTTTTAACTGTGGATTCATATCTCTATGAGAATTCTTTGAAGCCTACACTGAAGAGAGTTCATTTAAAGAGGATTTACAATTGTTTCTGCCTGATGCCCATGGATACCACTGAAGGAAAGCCACTTTAAACTGAATACTCAGCTTGAAGTTTTTCCAGACCACCCAGGTAGTGAAACTCAGGCAGCAAAACATATATAAGGGCTGGCTTGTACTTAGTAACTTTCAGGTATGATTTTTCTTCCCCTTCACTCAGTGCCAAATTTTAAGGTAAGTAAATTTCCTTGTTGTCTGCTGTTGGAGCGGTTTTATTTCTAGCATTCAAGCTTTTGTGTTAAAATGTTGTCTTTTGGACTCTGTGACCTCTTATCCCTTTCTCTCAAGGCTATAAAAACTCAAATTCAGGGGCCAGGATTTAGCTCAGTGGTTTCGCTGCCTGCTGGGCAAGTGCAAGGACCAGAGTTCGATCACCGGTGCCAAAAACAAAAACAAACAAACAAAAATCCCTCAAATTCAGGATCCCCTGGACCTGTCGGAAGTCCTCACTACAAAAGCCAGCATCAGCGCCCTGATCATCTCACCAGGGCCTTGCTTTATTGCTGGTTCATGGATGCATTTAGAAATATAGATCTATATTGTTTTCATCATTTCAAACTCTTTTCAGTGGGAGAGCTGGTAAAGGTATCAAGTTTGTCAGTGGTCATCCCTCCACCACACTTCAGCTATACACTCGCAAATCATATCCTAGAAAATTTCGTTTCCCTATATGTTTACCTCTTAAATCTCAATTTAACGTACCTCCTATGTGGCCATTCTTCCTGTCTTGAGTGCATGTAATTTATCAGTCTCACTTTAACAATTTTTCAAGTCCTTTAGGACTGCCAATCCCTTTCCCTTACTGTTTACTGTCTTTCCCCTTCTAATATCTAATCTGGCAACAGTGATTAATTAAACCAAAATCTGTCTTTTCTGTGCCTAGTCCTGGTGGGAAATAGCAACTATACCAACTGCTCTCCTATATTTATGTGGGTTCAGTGTGCTCAGCAATCCTATCATATTTCTGTAGTCTGTTCACTCTACCGCCCTTCGAAACACTGACTCAAACCTTCTGCAAATCTCCAGCCTTCTCTCACCCTCTCCTTTTTCAGTTGATTGATTTCTTTCTTTCTTATTTCGTTCAGATAATAGAACCCAATGCTGAAGAGCTTCCCCATCCACTCACCCACCACCACCATATGCACAAAATTCCCCAAATTTGTAATCTATTCTCAGCTTTCCTTGTGATTTGGGATGAACTGTCTGCTAGTGCATAGATCCAATCCCTTTCTTGCCCTCCACCCATCACTATAAATGAATGTCTGTCATTCTGCTTTTTTTTCTGCTATGAGAATGGGTACCTGCTTCCTTTTTTTCTTAAAACAAAAAAGATTTCTGCTTCTAGGAAGATGAAGTAGATGTACTTTTCTGTCTTTCTCCAGCTAAGTGAAGTGAGAACCTGTGGCCATTACATATAAAAGAAATATGAGACCACTGAGAGCTGGAGAGAAGCAGGCATACCCACTAGGGACTCAGCAACCTGAGGAAGAGCCCAGTAATTAGTTCTTGATAATGATTAACCTTGATTGCCAACTTGATTGGATTGACAGATTAATTAAGCATGCTTCGGTGTCTATGAGGGTGATTCCAGAGGCCCCTGACATATGGATCAGTGAACTGAGGGAGGAAGATTTGCCCTGCATGTAGGGGCACTGTCCAGAAAAAGGAGAAAGCCAGGCAGGATTTCCAAGCTCCATTCTGCTTGAACAGGTGCATTTTATGCTGCTGCCATCACTCATGGACATCAGATTCCAGCTTCTTCAAGCTTTCAATGTGGACTCACACCAGAGATTCTCCAGGAAGCTTTCAGACCCTCAGGTGCAGACTGGGGCTATACCCTTGATCTCTTTTGTCCTGAGGCTTCCAGCTTCTTGGACTGAACAGCTACTGGATTCTGTGGTTCTCCAGTGTGCAGACAGCCAGTACAGAACAATACAGTCTCTGATCCTGTAATCCAATCTAATATATATATTCTATTGGTTCTCTTCCTGTAGAGCAGTGATGGTGAACCTTTTACAGCTTTCAGTGATAACAGCCTGCTGCGGCACACTTGCCAGAGGTTCACCACTACTGCTCTAGAGAAACCTATTTAAATATAGTTCTCTTTTCTTTTCATTCATTTGCCTCATATATCACAGATGCTGAGTAGACAGCTAGCAACCACAAATTCCAACAGGGAAAGACCAAAAAAGGCTTCAACAAAAGCCTTTTCTGAATAGCCAAAGAACCGGGAAAGGGTCAGGGTTGCAAAACAAAACTTTTACACAATAATTACCCCACTCCCGCCAAAACCACAGCAAAAAACCATGGCTCCATTTTGCCAGTAAAGCCCTGGTGGGATGCTAGACTCTGGTGGCCTGAGACAATGCTGGGGAGGGGGCCAGGATTTTCATCCCTCTTGTCAGTCAGTAATGACAGAAACGCTCCTGCCCAGTACCAGTTGAGACCACATAGCCAGCCTGGGCTTTCACTTCCACCTGAGAGTAACAGACGCCTCCTCCCTCCCTGTTGGGGTACCACCAGAGGAAGTCTAGAGGAGCTCCAGGCCTTCCCCTCAGGACCCGGCAGTAGTGAGACCACCTCAGGAACCTCATTAGCTCCACACATGGAGCAGCAATGAGCTACTTCTCTCCCAGCCAGGAAGGTACCAGTGGAGGCCTAGTGGGGAGCCAGAACTCCCATTACTGCCCAGCGAGAACAAGGAGTTATAGAAGAGCATGGACTCTGTCTGCCTCGGTCACTGTCATAATCCCAATGCTTGGAGCACTGCTTGGCATACAATAGCGGCTACTTGTGTGATCTTGCTCAAATCACTCATTCCTTTGTGCCTCAATTTCCTTCTCAGTTAAATAAGAATGAACATAACATTATAGGTTGTGAGGACTAAATCGATTGATGCATGTAAAGTCCTAGGCCAGTGTATGACACTGTCAGGCACTGCTGCTGCTGGTGCTGTTGTCATTTACTCCTCCTTGATTTATATGCCTCTTAGAGGTAGCTGTAGGCATATCCCATGACTTTTGATTTGTAGTATTTTCATTTTTATTATTTTCGACATATTCTGTAATTACAATCATGTTTCTCCCTTTATACCCAAGAGATATGTAGATTATTTTTAAACTTCCAAGTGTGTGGGAAATTTTTGTTTAAATGTTTGTTTCTAATTTGTGGTTTTATTATTCTGTGGTCAGAGACTATGTGTACTTTGTGCTTTAAGAGATCTACTGGTGTTCTTTGTAGTCTGGTACATAATCTATTTTTTTTTAAATTCTCCAATTAAAATAATTTCTCCCTTTTCCCTCATTGTGAAAACTTTTATGCTAAGGATATATCCTATAAATGTACTTCCCAACACACCAAACCAGACAGTTAAATGAAATGAAAGCTTCAATCATGTTGAGTTAAAATGCTTTATTCTGTTCAATTTGCAGTAAGCACCAATTGTAAAGTTCCCTAGAGGGAGAGGAATGGAATCAGGCACACTCAGCCTTCAGGTATAATTTGTTAGTTGTTCATCTACTGCTTCTTTTCTTCTTGCAAAAGAATGCCTTTAATTCTAATTGTACCAGATTGTAATTTCCAAAAATGGATACAGCATTAATTCTGATCCCACATACTGTTGCAGGATCTTGCCATTCCCATCAAAAAGTAGTCTGTTCCCTTTCCCTTGAAATGGAGTGGAAGTCATATTTTACCACTACCAAAATGGATCATAAATGGCAATATCACCTCTGTCTGGCTCTCTCTTGTGATGCTTCCTCTTGGCAACCAGTTACCATATTGTTAGAAATCTCAGGCCACATGGAGAGGCTACTGTTAAATAACTGTTAGGTGTTTGGTCTCCAGCTCTGGTTGAAGTTCTAGATAGAACCACCATCAATCAACAGACATGTGAGTGAACCTTCATGATCCCAGCCTCAAGCCATTGGTAAAGACCAGAGCCAACAGATTCCTAAAATGCCCTGTGTGATGCAGAGACTCAGTGAGCCTAATAAATGGTTGTTAGTAATGATTGCAGTAACTAGGTTGCAAAGGATGGAGTGACCCCAACTTGTCAGAAAATTCCATGTATGGAAAGGGTGTTACAATGAGAAAAGCATCATACTAAGCCCTGAAAGATTTTGATTGTAAACTACATTAGGTTATATCTGGCCTTGGTCCTATAACAAGTCATGTAGCCTTTCTGGGTCTTAATACACACCTGTCAAAGAAGGCATTTAGGCATCCTAGACCCCTTCAATTTCCAGTAGTAATGGCTCCACGTAGAATATTTAATATTTACAGTTTTCTTATTGGAAATATTCTCCTAAAGTATTATATATGTATTTCTGGTTAATGATATTCTTGATTTGATAGTTAACTCTCTTATTTCCCTAATTTCCAAACTACTGGAAATAATTTTCCAAAATATTGACAGTAGAGAATAGAATCATTTTTATGATCCTAGTTTTAGCATAAAATAGATTAGCGAGCTGGCTAGACATTTGCTACAGAAAAGGGGCTCACCAGCCTCAGCTCACAATGATATCCTAACCACTGCTTTGATTCCTGGCTTCTATATTGTTTAGGGATCCCAGTCTACTATGGGTGTTCTTTGTTAGTTACCAGGTGACATACTGTCAGAATTTGTTTACTGAGATTTTACTGTGTCTGTTTAGATCCAGCAGTTTGAGAATTTTCTCAAAGCTAAATCTGCCATGGGATATGTGAGGCCAGTTTCTCATAGCTGTAATTCTCTGAAAGTTGCATTGCTAGGAAGATTCACCTATTATCCCACATGCTGCATTCCAGAAGAGGCTAAAGCAAGTGCTTAATGAATGGTTTCTAAGGCACAATACTTACTCTAAGGTCCCTGTAGTGGGATGGCTTGGGACAGCAGCCTCAAGTCAATATTTAGAAGACTCATCCATGGAGGCAGCTTGTCAGTGACTCATGGAGCACCCACTGGGGCCTGTAACACGCACACCCCACCCTCGATGAGAAATACCCTTAACCTGCCTTCCTTTCCTGGACTCACCAGCATCACTGGCTGTTCTTTTTGTATCACAGCGCTCTTGTACACAGAATGAAGCTACCGGGTAAGGGTCTAATGGGAACTGTAATATCGAAAAGCTGCTGTTATTGCTTAAGTCTGTTTATGAAAGTTGTATATGGTTATTATAATGATATGATTTCATTAAATATTGAATAAATAGATGAAATAAGAGAAAAGAGGTGTTTCTATGAGATTGAGTTTAAAACTTCACAAAGTATGAGTGATACATTTGCAAAAGATTGTCGAGGAAAAAAATCTAAAAGGATTATGTGCTCAGATCACTTCTCATTATTTGTGAGTTCTCACTTTCCTTTGAAGAAATCCATACTTTAAATCTTAGTTAGTATTTTAGAGGTGTGCTTTATTCAAGAGCAATGCCCTGCACTCAAAGAAAAGCCTTCGCCACTATATCAGAAGAGATCTGTCAATTGATGATACGTAGTCATTTTTTAAGTTATATTTGTGGAAATAAGATTTTCTGGGGGTTTTTAACCAATTTTTCAACAGATGAGCAACCCTGCTCCTGAGGGGTAAGCTGGCTTGGACTGCACATAAATTCAGCTCATCTTTACTTTCTGTTTTATCAGAACAAATAAAGAACAGTTGGGACTGTCCTTTCCTGCTGCCAAGCTGCAAACTGCCTCCTCGTGACTTCTTCACATCAAGCAAACCCTTAAAATGAATTGTAGCCCAATTTCCCCAGCCCACCTACCCTTCCTGCCCAAATTCTAGAGGAATGTGATTTCTCCTAGGCTCTTCAAACTTCAATGGGGAAGATTCCATAGGAGCTCATTTACCCAGGGAATCCTCTGCTATCTGTGCAAATCAAAGGGTCCCCTACCTCTTATCCCCAAGATTCTCTAGTCCAGCTCCTGGCTCCTTTCCTTCCTTGCTTCAGCTAGTGTGTGGTCGACACTTATCATGTGTCAGGCTCAGCTCTAAGTACTGGATATGTAGTGATGAATTATGCTGATTTGTACTGTCAAAAACAGGCATATAGTACCAGCAAAGAGTAGTATGTCTTTTTTGTTGATAAATTGGTAAACTAGCCTGAGAGAATTTCTGTAGCATTTTTGCCTTAGGAAATAGATTTCATTTGTTCGGTTTATATATTTATACATGAATTTTTGTATATATGTTTTTATTTGATATTGGAGGAAAATGACTGGAACATGTAATAGTTTAGCTTAAGCCAAGGGTCAGCAAACTTACTGTATAAAGGGCCATACAAATATCACAGGTACAAAATTCTGCTGTTATAGCACAAAGGCTGAGTTCCAACACAATTGTATTTGTAAAAGTAGGTAGCAGTGCTAGTTTATGGTCTCCTGAAAACTATCAAAGTACCTTATTGGTTCCCATTTAAAAGTGAACTTGCTCAAGTTTCTCTCCAACCCCCCTAAAATTACAGAAATCACTACAAAAACTGATTTTGTACTCATCTCTTTCCCCAATTCTCATTTACCTTCAGTGCTAGACAGTTGACCTCTTTGCTTACCACCCACTAAAACTGTCACCAGGGATCTCTATGTTGCTAAATCCCTCAGAGACTTCAGTCCTCTTTCTGAATTCTCCACAGCTTTTGACACAGCCAGTCCCAGCCTCCTCCTCCTGCACACACTTTTAGCTTCTGCACCTCAGGTGACTTCTTTTCTTCCTACAGCAGTGGCTATTCCTCGGTCATCAAGGGCTTCTCCTCTTCAAAATCTTTACACACTGGAGTTGCACAGGGCTCCACCTTGGATTCTGTTACTTCTTTCCCTAGGCCACCTATCTACTTTGTACCTTTATGATCCCAGTACCAAAACAAAAAAGAGAGACAACTTTATGCTGAAAACTCCCAAAGTTTTGTTCTTTGTTTTGTTTTTGCAGTACTGGAGGGTTGAACCTAGAGCCTACGCACTAAACTACATCCCTAGCCCATTTTATTTTCTGTTTTGAGACAAGATCTCACTAAGTTGCCCAGGCTCGTCTCGAGCTTGTGATCTTGTTTCAGCCTCCCAGATTCCTGGAATTATAGGCATGTGGCACCATGCCTGGCTCCAAACTTATTTCTTCAACCAAGTACTTTTCCACAGTTGCTTACTCCTATATCCAAAAGTCACTTTACTTTTACTTTCTCAAATGTCTTAGACATAAAGTTCTGAGTAAATATAATTGAGTAAATAAATGAATGTACCTGATTGCCCAAGTAGAAACCAGATCCTGATACTAACTCCTCCTCTTTGCTTCCTTTTACATTTCTGAAATGTAGGCATTCTTTTTCTTCATCTCTTGAATTTTGCCCTAGTTTTCTACATTGAAGTCCAAGTTGTTACAGCTGTAAAGGCCTGGCCTAAACCCTTTTCATGCTGGCTCTACCCTTGGGATCCACCTGCCCCATCCAGCCTGTCCCTGCAGAAACCAGCAGACCCTGCTCTAGTGCCAAGGATAGCATTCTTCGTGATGGCTCAGAGCTCATGCCAAAGGAGGGTTGAGTACTATTATTCCCGCCTAATGCTACTATTACCATGATATTATAGCATTCAGAAATTATTTCTCACCTGGATGACTGGAAAAGCCATCCAACCGGTCTCCCTAGCCTTGTTCATCTCCATACTCTGCATTGCAGCCAGTGACTTGTCTGAAATACCAGTTGACTTCATCTTCCCCCCTGCTTGCAACCTTTAAACATGGCTAAGCCCCAAGAGAAAGCCCCAACTCCCTGATAAGCTTCACGAGGCCTCCATGATCTGACCTTGTTCACTGTTCAAATTGCACCTTCTCAGAAAATGCATCCTGATCCATCTTATGTAGCTCCTTCTCTCTTAGAACCTTGCTGTTTTCTTCATTGTGCCTACTACAATTAAACATTATTAAGTTAATTTTATTTGTTTTGCATACTAAATTCTAAGCTTTCTGATGGTAGACACCATTTCTGTCAGGGACACTGATATACCCCTATCCCTTTAATAAGTAAGTGGATATATTTGGACTCCTGAATATCTTCCAGCTTTGTCTCTTGCTGTATTTTTTCTTGGAATCTATGATTTAGTGGTATGCAATCAACATTTATTTAATGCATTGGATAACGAACGATTCTCAGTTCCTTAAAACTCACATAAGCTACTACCCTTTTCTGTAATGCTTTTGTCTGCACCTTCATGCCCTCTCACCTGGTGAATCGTTGCCTGCCTTTCAAGTATCAACACTGTCATTACACCAGGAAGCCTTGCGTGCTAGCTCCTCCATGGCAGAACTGTTTACATTGTAATTTAAATGTCTGCTTTCCCTTTCTACTTATCTTACTAAGCCCTATGAAGGGAAGGACTGTGTCATTTTTTACAGCTGCATCTGAAGCTTGCTCTGGCATTTAAGAACTAATACCTAGAATAATTTAGTCAGTGCAGATATCCCAAACTCCTGAGAGGGAACCAGAGAACTCATATCCATTTGGGTGGGAAGATATTTTTCTGGTAAGTGGCTATGAAAAAGGTGTGGTTGGTTTTTTTGTTTGTTTTGTTTTGTTTTCCTCTAAGAATAAAATTTCTCTTAGCTATGTGCTTCCATGTTATGCAGTTACTCCACCTGCATCATATTGTTCAGCTTTAAGGGGAGAAACTGGTTAGTAAGTGGCTAATTTTTTTTTGTCTGAGATGGTTTATTTGAAGGAAATAAGCACAATTCCTGGCCTGTAGTAAACAAACACTTACTGACTGATACCTTGTGTTTCTTACTCTTGCAAAAAAAGGAAAATAATTCAATGCAGTATCAGAAGCCCTGGAAAGTCACAGGCAAAGGAATGACTCTCAGTATGAGAGAATACTACCTGACCTGGACCTATAAATATGGCACAGGAAATTTTACACAGACTTTGACAAACCTCTGATTCTGTTATAGTTACCTCCAGTATAAATATGTAATATAAAGTTCTGTTTTCCTCCCATAGGTAGGGTTCAGTTTTTATCCAATTTGTCACTTCCTGTTGCCCATCCACCTTGTTTTCTTCATGCACATCCTAATTTGACTTAATAAATTCCTAAATTTATCTATAGCTTAAGAGGGAAGTACAAAGTGTAGATTATTAAGAAGATCTATAATGAAACTGCATTTTGTGATGTTCTAAGATGATATAACAGGATAGCAGGATCTTTTCCTTGTAACATTGCTTGCATATGTTTATTATAAATTCATGTAATTTAGTTAAAAACAGAACCTCTTTCCTCTACTTGTTAATGGCAATTTTATGGTTTCATTCTGCTGGGCACATAAATATGTTATAATATAAACAAGTCGATGGTATAATGAATCATTTCAGTCTTATTGTGCTTTTGTTTTTACTACAAATCTTAGGGGAGAAAGCTACTCATGCTCTGCATTTTTAAATTATGCTAATGTGATTAGTCGTTATGGTCCTTACTCTTTATGATGGATGCAAGATGTTTAAATCTCTGATACTACTTGTGAGGGGCCTGATTAGTCCTTGAGACCCAATCAAGAAGCTGTTGATGAAGTTACTATAGCACATTAAAAACTTACATATGACAGAAGAGTTGATCATTGCTAATATAAGACTATATAAACTTATAAAATAAATGTAAATTGTATTTTTTTACAAGAATGCTAGGTACTTAGAATATATTTGGCCAGGATCCTCCCAGGCCACTGTTTTTGCAACAAAAATATAAAAGTGAAAGAATAAATTGCTACTAGTGACAAATATGAGAATTCACCCATACACATGAGTGAACAGGTGCTTTCACAACCCAGACTTCGAAATAGTTTACCCATTCTTGCATTTTGATGCTGCTGTGATCAAGCAAATTAAAAAACAGAAGAAATTTTGGTTATCATGCTGCCAGATCAGACTGTTCTTGTTCTGGTGTCGCACAAGTTCTGAGCTCAGAGGGAGACTGGAGAGCAGGAAGAAGAATATGGATGTGTGTGAAGAGAGCAAAGGACAGTTCTAAATTTCAAATGAGCTCAACAGATTGAAGTCTTGGTTAGCAATCTAACAAATAAAACTTTAAGAAAAATAAATGTAGTGTAATACCCTTTCATGATTTTAAAAACTTTTTAAAACATAGAATTCCATTTCAGAAGAACTCTTATTAAGAATCACACTCCATGTAAGAAGGAACATATAAAATATATGAGACTATTTTTAGTAAACATCCCATTAGTTCAAATTTATCACAATTATGCAAATTCAATGAGCTGGAAAAGCAAGGCTCTTTTGACAAACATCAAAAGTTAAAATTAAAATTAGTGGCTTTGATGATGATTATCATTTTATATAAACTTCAGCAGCCAATTATTTCTGTGATTTTTTATTGTTTGCATCAGATCAAGATTTTCTTGATTATAAAGATATGTTGTTGGAATTGATAAAAACAGGAGTTTGAAACAGGTTGACTTGTAACCTCAGGATACTGTCCCATTTACAAGTGATGAGAAGGAACTTCATTTGCTCTAAGGAGTGTGCTCAGAGAGGTGACCTAGTTAGACAAGTTAGCATATTGTTGGTCTCTACTGTAGTAACATTTGGTGTGCTGTGCTTGTTTTTTAAACTAGAGTTTTGTAATAGCTAAAGTTAAGTGAAATTCTAATCAAATGTTTCCTGGCCCCCCGAGTCTCTTCAAAGACACAACAAGGTGTGGCAGTATGAGGACACTGTTGTGGTTGGTTTGCTACTATACAAAGAGGATTTAAAATTGTTTTATTTTATGAAAAAATAAAACAAAATGTCATAATCAAATAATAAGAGAATACTAGTAGGTAATACACTGTGTATTGTTATCTTCAAAATAGTTACTCTGAGTACAAGACATAAACCAAAAAGATTCTTACAAAAAAGAAACAAACATAATTTAACAATAGATTTTCTAACTTGCTCTGCCATATTATCCTGCTACACGAATACACTATGTATTCCTTCCACAATGTTTTTAGTGTATCACTGTATTCAGTGCTTGAGTTCCCTTCCATTTTGCACTCATTCTCACCTTAACATCTTAGCTCATGAAGGGATAGTTGCACCATCTCCAAAACATCAAAGCTGTTCGCTCGTTATCTTCTCTACTGTTTGAAAAATGGCCTCCTGACTGCTGTCTACGAACTGGAGTCTCCCCCTACCCCAAACAGCCATAACTTCTACTCTGAGACACACTTTTGACTGGGTCATCCCCTTGGTTTGAAGCTGTTGACATTCTTTGCTTAACTGGTTCAGAGTCTGATCCCACCATCTTCGAACCTCATCTCCTGCTGGCCTCTCCAACTCATTCATCCCGAACTCAGCACATGGCCTGAACCTTATTCTTTGCACCCATTTGTGTGTGTGTGTGTGTGTGTGTGTGTGTGTGTGTGTGTTTGGAAAACTCTTACTCATCCTTCAAGACTCATTTAAAATACTACTCTCTCTTCAAAGCATTTCTTGTTTCTCCAAAGTGCACTGCAGTTCTTCAGCTTCCTTTGCATTACGTATCCTCCTAACACCTGCATCAACATTTCACTGTTGTCATCTGCTTGTGTGTTTCTCTTCTCTCCAATCTACAGTGGGAGCAAGGATTGATTTCACCCACTTTTTTAATCCAGAGCACCTACAAACATGCCCGCTATTGTCCTGAAACATGGGACACCTCAGAGCATGGTTTTTTGTGGGGTTTTTTGGTACCGGGGATTGAACTCAGGTCCTTGTGCTTACGCAGCAGGCAGTGAAACCACTGAGCTAAATCCCCGACCCTATCAGTGCATGTTTTTGAACTTTATATTACAGCATTCATTTTGTGTGCAGACTTTTTCCTGATTGCTATAATAGTAACACAAACAAAAACCACAATGGCATCCTGTGGACTCCCAGTTGCAATGATCCAACAGCTAATTGTCATATTTTCTCCCTACCTTCAGTTTTTCCAAGCCTTTGGCACCTTTATCCTGTATCATCCTCTGAGTTCATTAATGTTTCAGAATTGAATTTTGAAACACCTCCTCTTCATGATGTTTCCTTTCCTAAATTTACTTACTTTGTCCTCTCCTGGGTTATATAAAACTTCCCTGGTGTTTGAAATCTCAAACCGAACTCATTTTTCCTGGTTTCAGGTCAGATATTTGGAAATGTGGAAACTGAGCTCCAAGATAGAGACTTCCTTTCATTTTTTTTCTCTTTGATACCTTTTATAATCTTTTCCATGAGGGCTCATAGTTAAGTGATTTGCAAGTCTTAGGCTCTCTACCCTAATAGCCCTTGAACTCTGAAGGTGTGAAAGTGAAAGTGGAATCTTAATTATTTTTGTGTAGTAATGTGTACATCTCACATCATTGTGTTAGTTCTTTACTCATCTCTTAGAATTCAGTAAAAAATCTATCCCATAATGTCACTACATCTTTACAATTTCAGTTGCTTATTTTTCCAGATGACTTGGTTATTTTATCATCTTTTATTTGGTTCATAATTTTCCTTGAGGAGAATATAACACCTACTAGGACGGTTATTCTTCCTCATCCACTCAACCATTCCTTGCCTTTTTCAAGGCATAACATTTCTTATTTCCAATCCTCCCCGGGTTTGGAAAAAAAAGCTTGGCAATGGTTCACTGAGAATTGTAATTTAATCCTTTGGAATAACAGGCTTTTCATCTGTGCTCCCTGCAATGATCCACAGATCTGCCACACAATCAGTTCCTTAGAAAAGAACAATGCAGCTCAATAGAAAAGAAAGTGTTGGCAACATGGTAAAGACTGTGAAGCTTTTTATAAAATTTGTAAATATAAATTAACTTCGAGAGTAAATGACATCATAATATGAATTATTGGTCCTTTAAAAAAAGGAATCAGGACATTTTTTGGCAAGCAAATGCAAATGAAGCCGAGCTTCTGTGCTTTTGATCCAGACTGCGTAAACACAGGCTCATAACTAGGTAGTTTTGTGTTTATATTGGTGGAGTCTCTAAAGTTATGCTTACAGACCCAGGAACAATGCGACATTCAAGAAAGAGCAAACACAACCTTAGTTCTTACCTCTGATGGCCCTTGACCTCAGGTGTGTTTCTCTAAGTTGTTTGGTGTCCCTGTATGTTATGATTTATGAAGCAAGTTACTTAAAAACTTATACACACATATAGTCCTATATGTCTATAATGCTACACATATTATTTATTTAAATGGGGTTGCCTGTTATACAATTTCTTTTTTTGAGGAAATTATAAGTGATCAACAATCTGCATACTAATTTATCACCTCATTTTCAGTCATTTTCACTGTTAGTCAACCATGTGTTCCACAGCCTTAACATCACAAAGAGTTCACTGGGATTAGTTAGGTGTGTTAAGATTCATTATCATTACCATTATTACTACAAATCACACCATTTATTTAGCACCAACAACCTACTGAAGAAAACAGGCTGGCACCATTTAAAGTAGGTAAGAAATAGACCTGATGCATAAAACAAATGTGAAAATGAGCTCCTGGCAACGATAGTGAGGAAAGATGATTTGAACTGTTTGGTAAGGGGTATGGGGTTATAATTTCATAGCTCAAATGCAGTCTGCTGGAAGAAAAAGCACTTTGCAAAATTCCTTTATTTCTCCCAATGCTCTGATCAATAGAAAGTGAAAGCATATCTAAGATGAGAGAAGTTGGAAAAGCTCTCCATATCTATGGCACAATATAATTTTTCCCGCAGAGTCCTTTGAGAGTAAAGCCCTCTCAAGCCTGTCTGAGTCCAGAGTTGGTGTATGAATTCATGTGTCTCACACTCCCCATTCTACCAGCACAGGCTCTTCGGTGTGACGTCGAGGAGGGAGCCACCTGGTTAGCTGAAGCAGAGTGGGGAAACATTGGCAGTCTGAGTTTAGCCAACAAAAAACTATGTAATATAAAAGGATGCAGTACTTTCTGATCTATGTAGTACTGCCTCAACTTAAGCCTCAAGCATAACTTTATCTAGAGTCTAGAGGACGAATTGTAGTACCCAAATACTCCTTTTCTTTCCTCTCTATAGAATATAAAATATAACATTAAATATTGAATAATCATAAACATGATTATAAAATTTAACTTGGAAGCTAATTTCTAAAAAGTGGAGAAAGATTTTCTTTCTGTCTTTTGTAGAACTGGCCAAAGCTTAAGAATGAAGAATCACTTGGAGAAAAAAAATTTGTGTTACTTCTTTAACTTTTATTTAGTAATCTTGAAAATGTGAACTAAAATTATAATTTATCTCAATACAATTTATTTTATATTTATTGAGAAACAATAAGTTAAGAATCATCTTATATTTGATGATGAGTAAAATCTGAATAATGAAATTCTTAACTTCTGTGAAAATCATATTTTTCTTAATAAAAGATGTAATTTGATTTTGACATATTAAAAGAGCTATAGGATGAACAACCTATTACCATTGGGGTATGATTTGCACAGAGGATAAATATTTTATATCTTTCATATATCCTTAGAATTTCTGGTTACAACAATCGTGAATTAAGACTGAAGACGTCTTATCTTTTAATAAACCTAGATTTTCTATAATGTATAAAGGCTCATGCTGCCTTTATTTTATCTCAGTTAACATCTGTGCATATAAATGTAATTGAAGGCAAAAGAATAACTTTTTCCCACCTGAGTATTTCACTTAGATATTCTTGGTATGAAACTACATTTTATAGAAAATGGCTGCAGGAGAAAAAAGTAATGCTTTAGAGGCTAAAGAGTCTAAGAATTCTTAAGTGTTTTGGAAGATTTTAAAAGTAAATATAAAAAGGGAAATTTGGTGGGCTTTTTCAGAAAGCAAAGAGAGCACATACATTTCATTACTTATTTATGACTTTGAAAAAAGTTTTCTACAAACCTATCACAGGCTAAAAAATATAACTGCCAACCTTTTCCACAAGGACTTGTGCCATTTGTAAGGTTGCTACTGGCAGAAAGAAGATTTTCAGATGACTGAAAAAAGTACAGTACAAATACTGTGGCTTTTTTATTGTCTTTATGAAAACTAATTTTTTTAGACGTTGGACTTGGGGGCCAGTTTACATGGCTGCTTATGAGAGCTCTCATGGAATCATCGCACACCTGCATTTGGTGAAACAGAAAGAAAAACTCCCTTGTTCAGTAACGTACCATATGCAAATAGGGAGATCAAAGGAGCAGGACAGCTGGTATGTAAAGACTACTTTACAATCCTTGAGGAGCACTAGTGTGGAGGCATTCAGAACCACCAGCAGGCTGGCGAAAGAGTACTGTGCAACTTGCAAAACCTCAGCTCTGGTATGAAAGAAGATGGCTTTTGGAGAAACATAAATGTTATGGCCCAGGTCCAAAACTCATTGGCATTGAGAACTGGGCATTGAGCAAAGTGGGAAGAGCCATTAACAAATTCATTAATTAAGGTACTCTTTGTATTCCAACAATCAACTGAAAACATATGTTTAATCTGTGCTCTTTTATTTCATTCTTTATTGGTAGAAAAAGTAGTGTGCTTGACTTTCATAATGACATGTCAGTGGCATATTTCTTGTATTTTCAGGCACATCTTCAGTCAATATTTATATTAAATGACAAGTGCCTTTGAAAGCTCAGCCCTTATGTAAGCAAAGAAGTGATTATTCATCACAAAGGTTCTATTAATAGGACTTCAGGGCAGTATTAATCTCTTGGAAGAATTCTGGACCATTCACAGCATTAATTTGCTCATCTGTTCAGTGGGGTTAATAACACTTGCCCTGTCCACCTCACAATTGTGAATATCAAACCAGGTCATAATAGATGAGAGAACTTTGTAATACATAAGATAACATCTAAATGCAAGGATCATTTTAGTAAAAGAATTCACCAGTAGCTATTCTTAATTTATGGATAACATGGGAAGTCCCAAATTGCCAAAGAGTTGGATGCAATTGTAATTATTGGACCTGTACCTTTATTTTGCTTAATAATCACATGCATCTCTTACTTAGGCAAGAAAGCTGAATTTCCTTTTTGGGCTACTTCTTCTGCCTGTATCCCAGCTTGCTTTGTCTGTTTGTACAAGTCACCGAACCCAGCCAAGACTGCAACAGGGAGTCCCCAGCGTTGATTAAAATGGGCTATTTTGGCACTTATGTCCTAAATCTAACCTCCAGAGACAAGACAAGACAAAACAAAACAAACAAAACCAATGTCCCATTCCATGCAATCTCAGAATGCTGAGCTGCCCTAATTCTTGATCCACTGACCAAAAACCTACCATTTTAGGTAAGAATCACACAGACCACTGCTCTTCTATGTAAGCTTTATAATAACACATTCATAATATATGAGGAACCATCATCAAAAATATCAAGATTTAATTGTGCTTGCAGAGCAGAATGTACTATTGTAGCTTTTTTTTTTTCATTCTAGAGGAATTCACACTTGTACATTTAGTTATGTAATTCTTACAAACCTTGGGTCAAGCAAGTAAGCTTTGAGGCTTAGAGGTGGATACATCCTGGAATGGAACTTCTTTGTTTCAATTTTTACATGTTTACCATTTAGTCATTAATTTTTCTTCCTTTTTTTTTCTTTTTCTACACACATTTTTTCCTGTGATGGGGGAGAGACCTAGTAACTGAATACATGTTTTGCAAAGAATTGGTGAGATTTTATTACAGTAAACCTGAGTAATGATAATAACAGTACACATTGCTATCTTCCTCCCTGTCTCTGGAAGTGGCCTCCAGACTTGAAATTCTAGGAGTTCCATATTGTCTTCAGGTAAATGGACTTCCTCGCTTTATAAATTAAAGGAATAAAGCACGGGAGGGGCCATTCTGGGTGGTAAAATAAGCACCCTTGAGCCAAAGTTTTCCATGCCTCTTTTAGCCCTGAAATACTCATGGCTTGTTGAGAAACACCTCCAGAGATGATCCCATTTATTCAGCGGATAAGCCTGATAAACACGATCACAAAACTTGAGGCCAACTCCTGACATTTGCTATAAAAGCACTGCCTATCTCCTTTATTGGCTTGAGTTTTCATTTATATGTCTACAACTAACAATCATCTCACAACAGCAAAAGGCACAAATAAAATAACATTCTTACAAAACACCATTCAACTCAATCTTTTTGCAACCACTTGTCCACTCCATGGAAAGAATATGAATTATTTCCACTGTAAAAAATTACACTGTGAATGACAACAGAGCATTACAGAGATAATCACTGGAATGCTTATTGATATCAGAGGAGTAATGCTAATTATATGTTGGTCACTTAAGCTGACTATATCTAATCTAAGCTCTGTCCTTAACTAACAAATGGCCTAGAAGGAGCTTCAGTTTCCTTATCTGAAAAGTGGGAATTGGGCCACTGACCTAGCCCTTGAAAAGTACTTGTAACCATTCCGGGTTTCAGAGGGCAAATGAGCACCTGGGACCATTGAGAGTCTTTGGAGGATGCATTTATTCTCTGGGGCCATTAGTGCAACCATTCTGTACTGTAGCAATGATTTACTAATGTTGCTTCAAGGGCCCCAAAGAGTTAATGCACTTTCCCTATACCTCCTGCCTTCTCCTTGTAAATCAACTAATCTATCAGATGGTGCTTCTGACAAAACCATTTGCTTCACATAGGCGGGCATTTTACTTCCTGAGTACTTGCTTCTCCTTGGCTCACAGAAGAATCAGCACCAAACTCCAACAGGCACCTATACAGCACTCTGCATCACATAGTAGCTTGGCTTTGTTTTTTTTTTAATAAAATATGAGTTGCTAACTGCTGTAACAGTGGTCCCCCTGCTATTGTTGTAGCATCTGATCTTTATAAGAACAGCACTGAATGGTGGTGTTGGAATTAATTGATAGTCTTGATTTTAACATTTCATTATTAATATCAGCTTAAGGGAATGAAAATCTAACACCTTTCCTTTTCTCCTTCCATCTAGACTCAGAGAAAAATGAACTTCATAGAAGGCAAATCTTACTGTCTGGGTCTCTCTCTCTCTTTCTTTCTCTCTCTCTCTCTCTCTCTCTCTCTCTCTTTCCCTCTCTTCCTCCTCCCCTCTCTATTTCTTTCACTGGGATTGAACCCGTGGTCTATTGCACATTCTAGGCAAAGGCTCTAACACAGAGCTATAGCCCTCGACCTGGATTCCTGCTTGCTTGTCTCTTCAACTAGCATTTGATCAAAAATTCTTATTCTTTCCTTCATCATTCAGCTGTTTTTTAAGCTACATTTTTCTTCCCATCCAAGTGAAAACCCTTAATCTTAAATAAATATTATCTTCCCTAGACTTTGTAGCACTTTTTGCCTTCTTCCTTTTCTTTCTGCTCTTTCCTAGTTATGTTTGTGAAAGAGGGGTTCATGTTTACCGTCTTTACTTCTTCATTTATTTATTCCACAACCTACCATAGCCTTCTCTGAATATGATCACTAGGTCTTCCGCGTTTTTAAAATCTTATAAAATAATTGAAATCTAAAGAAAAATTAATTGGCTTAAATACAAAATAAAACTAGAAATTTTAATTAGTAATAATTTTAAAGGTAATTTTTTTAATACCTTAAATTTTTTTTTTTTTTTTGTGCCAGGGATTGAACTCAGGTCCTTGTACTTGCGAAGCAGGCGGCAGAACCACTGAGGTAAATCTCCAGCCCTCCCTTAAATTTTTTATAAAATAAATTTTATGTGGAATTTGGTACATTGTAGTGTTTGTCATAATTTGGGGTAGAATTATTAGAAACCAGCATATTCAATATCTAGGAGTGTTTTAAATGACCTTGATCAGAGATTTCCTAATTGCCACCTCCAGTGGACCATTTTTAGTCTTTATTAAAAAATGAAGCAGCATTTGGTAATATTAGTCATGTCCTCCTTTCTCTTCCTTTTCCTCTTCCTCTTTCTGGTTTTACCATATTCTACATTTCAGCTCTTCTCTTTGACTAGTCCTACTTGCTCAGTCTCCTTTGAACTACACTGGTACCTTTGGATGTTTTCTTACTTTATTCATTTCTTTTCTTGGAAATTTCACCTGTGTCCAGCATCCATGTTCATTTATAGTCTGAGCTCTGCTGCCAGACATTCTGAGACATCAATGTGAACTGTTTTTGTCCTTGTTCCTGAAAGTCTGCTATGTCTGGGGCTCTTCTCTGAGCAAATGACATGTTATCTGTCACAGTCTGGATCTTAAATGTCCCTCAAAGGCTCATGTGTTGAAAGCTTAGTCCCCAGCTGGTAGCACTATTGAGAGGTGATGGAAACTTTAGAAAGTGAGGCATAGTTGGAGAAAATAGGTCATTGGAGAGGAGGTGTGCTCTTGAAGGGTTAATCTTGTCCTCCATGCCCCACCGCCCCAATCCAGCTGCCATGATGAGAGAAGCTTTCCTTCACCACACCCTTCTGCCATGAGGCACAGTCTCACTACAGGCCCCGAAACAACACAGCCATGTGACCATGGACTGAACCCTTTAAGACTATGAGCCAAAATAAATCTTTCCTCCTTTAGGGTGGATTTCTCAGGTATTTTGCTACAACAATGGAAAGCTGACTAATACGTTCACCATTTGATGGCTTGATCCAGAAATCTAGGAGACATCCATTTCCCTCTTCATGTCTTGTAGCCAATCAATCACCAATTCCTGTCTATTCAGTTTCTATCATCTCTTTCATATGTCCATGACTCTCCAACTTTTGATCACACAATTCTGATTTTGTCATTCCCATGTTTAGCCCCTTCAGTGGTTCCCAGTAACCTTGTGACAAAGCCTGAAATTTTACAGTAACTCACAAGCCCTTCCCTGAGCTGGCCTCTGCATCCTCTCCACTCTCAATTCTACCCACTCTTCTACTAGACAGGTCTTCCTTGAAACTCAAAATCTTGTTGGCTGCCCCTCCGCGAAAATCACTCATACACTTTTATTGTACTCAGGGCTCATCTTCTGTAACTCTCCATTATGCTTTTAATTAATTGCTCAATGTCTGTTTTCACAATAATGAGCATGCCTAATATTTATTGAGTACTTCCTATGTGCTAGAAAGTTTTATGTTCATTATCTCATTTTAATCATCATAACCACTAGGAGATAGGTTCTACTATTACTTCAGGTTTATAGATAATGAAACTGAAGCACTGAGAACTAAAGACTGCACAGCTAGTATGGGGTAAATTAAAGCTAGAAACTAGGCAGTCTGCATCCAGAGCCCATGCCATATCCATAACTAATATTGCTTCATTACAATAATAAGATATTAGGTAGGTCCAAATCTTGTATCTCCAGAGCTTATGACAGGATTGGTAAGTGGTAATGACCATAGGATTGGCAAGTGGAATTGCTAAACTAATTAATACAAGCCAATACCTAGGGTGGCATACAGGGTATTCCAGAATCAGACCTTTACCCACCTCTCCAGTCTTGTCTTCCACTGTGTCTGTCTCTTCTTTCCTATTTCCTATTTTCCATCTATACAAGGAATTCTCTGAAGAGGTCAAAATAGTTCCCACTTCTGCCTTTTGTATATTCATTAACTCACTAATTCATTCATTTGTCCAATCATTCACCCACTTATCATTCATTCATTTACTGAATATCTACTGAAGGCTGAAGAGAAAAGTCTTATAGGACTAACGGAATGCAAAATGGAAGTCACATGAAATTGAGTTTTTGTTTCCTGGAATGTATATGTCATCATGGGAACTCTCTTCATATGCTCACATACAAACACGCTCATATGCTTTTGCCCACTCGGTGAATATAACTTAAGGAAATAAGAGTGCACACCGTGAAGCACATTCCTTTGTGGGCTGGGATACTCTGAAGAATGCTATGCGACATGATGTCAGTATATCTTCTGAAAGACAAGGTGATCTTGATGATTTTCTTGTTGATGCAAAAGGACTTTTTCCATTAATTGAAATAAGCTCCAAATGTCAGGCTACTGACACCCTCTATACACTCATGGGGGCAAAGTGTCACATTTGGAGCAATGGCAGAACACACTTCTCACTACTTTGGGGGGATGTTTGACACATGGAGGGGCTCACTGAAAATCATAATGAGATGCGAACTTAAACCAATGTTTCCTTCCCCATGAATACATACAGGGCAACTCTGACGCACTCTCAGGGATCAAAGCTTCTACAGTATTGGTGGGGGGCAATCATCTTGTGACTGTTTGAATGTGCAAACCTGAGCTACCTCTTTCTCCCTCAGGATAGGCTTCTCACCCACCTAGTTCAGGGATAGTAAACCTTTTTGGTACAGAGTGAGGTAATAAATATTTTTGGCTTTGGACTACACAATCTGTGTTGTAACCACTTCACTCTGTCATTATGGTATGAAAGCAGCCACATGCTATGTAAATAAATGATCATGGCTGTTTCCCAATTAAAGTGGGCATGCCTATTTTCCAATAACATTGATTAGTGAAAACAAATGGTCCAGATTTTGCCAGTGGGACCTAGTGGGACTAGAAGGATGCCGGGATCCCTGTTAGCTTTTCTCTGCTGTGGTAATGATTGTGTAAGAGCTCACAACTGGGGAAAGAAGAGGGGTGGAGGGGTTGAGGAGCACACTTTAAAGACTCATTGGCTGGATGCGATTTCTTTATTTGACTTATCTTTTCACTTGAAATCTTTTAACTTTGCAGCATAATGTCCCTATTATATTTAGCAATTAGAGTGCCATCACAAAGTAAAATATAAAACCATTATTCCTTGCAGAGAAAAGGCTTTCGTTATGAAATGATGCATGCAAGGAGTGTGGGTGATAATTTACTCATATAATCATTTCTATTTCAGTTCTATGGCAAGTATTTCTGGAGATGATTCACACAGCAAGAAGATCTTTAAGATGTGCATGCCATAATTAACCTTTTTATATACTCTGATAGAAATATCAATAATTTTTCCCCCTTTACAATATGAACTTTACTTTTAGCCTATGAAAATGATTTGAATGGAAGACTGACGATTATAAGAAAAAAGCCTTTATACTTTAAGTTTAAGACAAAATAAATTCTTCCTTTTATCTTTATTGTATGGGTAAGTTCAAGACTTTGAAGATCTCTGTGTCTTTCTGTTATTGTTCCTCGCACAGAGGATTAGCCAGCCAACTAGTCCTTGCATCATGTTTAGGTCACTATATTCTGTACAGGTTCTCTGGACCAAGAGTATTAGTAGGAGCATCAGTACCACCTGAGAACTTGTTAGAAATGCAAATCCTCCAACTCCATCCCAGACCCACTGACTGAAAACTGCAGAAGGTGGGCCCAGGACTCTGTTTTAAAAAGGCATCCAAGGGATTCTGATGCCCCATAAAGTTTGAGAAGCACTGGTATAGATTATTACCCTCTAGAAACATCAGTTAAAGGCAAGACCTTATACAATGACCAGAATGGCCCTGGAGTTGGAACATTCAGAAGATGCAAATGCAAAAAGCTTCTAACTATATTACAAGGAGAAAAAACAGCTGAGGAAGGAAAATAGTAAGGAAGAAGAGAAATAGAACTTTGATGAGTAAGAGCAACTAGAAAACCCCACAGGTGGCTAAGCTCACAGCAATGCCTCCAGTTCAAGACATATACTCAACCCTCTGTGACCCATGGGTGAGAACTCTGCTAGGTGACACAGACACAGAAATGAAGGTGGTGCTGTCCCCAGCTGCAAAGAGTTCATATTGTGGAGTGAAAAAAGAAAATAAATGGCTCCCTGAGAATTTATAATGATGTCAGGAGAAAGAAGTCTGGAGGGAGGGCACAGGGGGGAGAGGGGAGGGAAGAAGGGGGGCGGGGAGAAAGAAAGAGGAGGAGGAGGAAGAGGAGGAAAAAGTAAGAGGATAAGGAGAATAAGCACTAAAAAATTTTATTTGTAATCAAACATTTAGGAACCTGTTCTTTCAATTCCTCTGATTACTTAATGGCAAGCTGTGCTTTGATTCAGAGATATAAATCTTGACAATTCGTTATTCCATCATTGCCACACTGGATAGAATCACAGGAGAACTACAACCAGAAGCTTTTCCTTCCCTTATGATGTTTACAGCCATCAAAAAGCAAAAGTAGCACTGATTCTGCCTGGCAAGACCAAGGTCCTGAGTTTGATTCCTGGTATAAAAAAAGCAAAATTATCACAGATGTATGGGTCAGTGCTGTAACCTGAATATTTGCTATTCCTTCCTCATTCACATGATGAAATCTGAATCCTGATGTGATGGTATTTGGAGATAGGGTTCTGGGAGGTCATTAGGGCATGATGGTGGGGCCTTCATGAATTCCATTAGTGGCCTTATCCAAGAGACCCCTGAGAACTCCCTCACCCCTTCTGGGAGGGACACAAAAGATGGTCTTCTATGAACCAGGAAATGTACCCTTAGTAGACACTAAATCTGCTGGTGCCCTGTTCTTGGACTTCCAAGCCTTCTGAAATGTGAGAAATACATTTCTATTGTTTGTAAGTCACATTGTTTCAGCAATTAGTTATAGCACCCTGAATGAACTAAAGCAGTCAGGAACAACATATTATAGTAACACAACCTGGTCATTTATCTAATCCTGTGGCATGCTATTAACCTTGGAACCTGGTCGTGAAATCACCTTTGGGTCCATAAGGAGACTATCAAATGTGAGGCCATGATATTAAAAACTAACGCAAAATCAAACGTTGTGATTTTGGAGTTTGGATAATTTTAGAAGTCACCTTGTCAAAGAGCTTCAAATGTTTTCAAGAATGATTTTGTCAGTTTAGTAAAATGATATGTATATTTATTATTTTTTTAAAATTCCAGCAATATCTAATTATAAATAAAGAAGGAAGTAATTTCCCAAAGGAAAGATTACCAACATTTGGTGAACAGAATATATAAATAAAAATAAAAGGATAGCTAATTAGAAATGATTTCAGAAAGAGGGATCATATGGTATGTGCTATTTTTAAAAAGTTTTTATTTTGGGATAATTTTAGATTTACAGAAATGTTGCTAAGACAATATAGTGTCTTTTTAATACCATCACTCAGCTGCATCTCTATAAAAATATGTATATAATAATAAAATATAATATTACACACATATAGACATACACTATAGGGAACTGGCTCACAGGACTAGGAATTCTGCAAAGTCCCAAAATCTACAGATGGCAAGCTTGAGACCCAGGGAAGCTTAATGAAGGCCAGAAAAATAATCCAGCTCAGAGCAGAGAGGCAGGAAGAATTCCTCTCTACTCAGCCTTTGTTATTCTCACATATTCAACTGAGTGAGTGAAGCCCACCTATATTAGGGAAGACAACTGTTTTACTCATTGTACCCATTCAAATGTTCACCTTATCAAGAAATGCTCTCAAAGATACACCTGGGATAATGTTTGATCAAATGTCTGGGCAACCTGTGGCCTAGTCAAGTTGGTACGTGAAATTAATCATCATAATGATACATGCTATTTTAGAACATTAGATTAATACAATATCCAACTTGCCAGAACATTTTGTAAGGACATCCTTCACTGGAAATGCTCACAACAAGAGATAGCCCTCTAGATGTCCCCAAACGTCTGTTCCTATCAGTTCAGGTGGACAGTGGAATGCTTTCTATGAATCAACTGTGTTTGAACCCAAACTTTTAAAAGTTATAATAACTTAGTTAGATGTTATGAAAAGTGATAAAGTACAAATGCAAGTGGAAGAAATTTTTGTTTCCATAAAAACTAGAAGTATGTTAGAAATACTGTATAATTGTAGAGTAATTAAAAATGTGCTTTTAAACAGGCATGAGCATGACAATGATCAAATATTGGGAGGTGGGGGAGGGGAATTTATGGGGATCCTGGACTCAGATTCCTCTGCAGTGTCTTTTAGTTCTTGTTTCATTTTTAAAAAATTGAAACTGGGTATCCTAGAGAGTGCATTATGGGCATAGTTCATGCAAAAACAATGGCCAGGGGAATGCCAATCAGGTGAACCCATTAGAACAGATATTGGCCTCAAATTAAAAGATTGGAAAATGACAAATGACTGCTATATATGACATATGTTGTAATAAAACAAGCAATCGGGGGAGATGAGAAAGTTCTGGAGATGGAAAATGGTGATGGCTGCACAACTGTATGAGTATCGTTGTTGCTGCAGAACTGAATGAATGCTTGCCATGGTAAATATTGTTATGTATGTGTTATCACAATGATTACACAAAGTAACTATGTATATTTTCCACTTTTCTGTTTCAGCAAATATTTTTATTAATATGAATGGTTGTATTAATAAGAGGTTTTACTCTGTATTAAATTTATTTTTATTTTAGTTTAATAGAAGAAAAGGACACAAACATGAAACCAAATTTCAAGTAAATGATTCCCTTTTGAGATTGCTCTGAATTAAAAAGATATGAAAATCTTTGGTTAGAGTGGTGGTTCTCAATCCAAGATAGTCCCAATTCCCAAGGGAGCATTTAGGAATGTAAGGGCAGGATTTAGGTCCTCACAGTTGCAGGAATCCTAGCATTTTCCAGAGATGCCAAGCACCTCATCCTGCACTTGATAGATCCAACAGCATCAGCTGCCCACTCCAAAAGTCAAGGGCTTCCCCAGTGACAAACCCTGCAGAAGACAAATCATATATTTATGTTTCTAATAAAATCTAACCCGGAATGCAAAATTTTATTAGAGTAAAAATACATGTATATTAGAAATGTTAAAATTATTTGACATGACATTTAGGTTTTTAAGCTTCATTTGTGTCTCTCTCTTCCTCTTTCTTTCTAGTGTATGTACTACTGCTGTGAGCACTCAACATATTTTTAAAATTATATTTCTAGAATGAGCAAGGCCCAGATTCAGGGCTTGCCACAACAACAAAAAAATGATGTTTCAATTTTACACAGTACCTATCAACTTCTTTATGAAATTTGAGAAAGATACCATTTTGCTGTCTTCCACTTCCTTCTTCTTTCCAACCCCCCCTTTTGTTTTTTGATAGTTAAATTATCTTTTATAGTGTCTAGGTTTTTAACATTTACATCTTGTTCTGGTAGCATAATTCAATGAGTTGTTTACACTTTATTCTGTCTTAAATGATTTGGTCCTTAAATTTGGTCAAAGTGTTTGATATCCTACCCTCCCCATTACTACACTCTGATTCATCTGTTTGTTGTCTAGATTTTGTCACATAGAGCTTTAAACTAATTTACTTTTATTCCAAGAAAGGCTCATAAACTTTGATTTCTTTACAATCTTTCATGCTTACGATCTATCTATTGCAATTGCCCTAAGAAGATAATTTGACAATACTTAAAATTTTCAAGTAAGGTTTTTATTTGGTAATTGTTTAGGTTCTTGAGTGAGTATTGGCCTATAAATTTTTTTCAAGTTGTACTTGTTTATTACCTAGGTAATGTACAATGATTTATTATTTTTAAATTTGTTACATAAATCTGTAAAAGAAAATAACTGTTGAATTCTTGGTAATTTCACATATAAAATTATATGTGCTTGATTTTTCCTGTAGGGATTTTTTTTTTTTTTGGTACCAGGGATCGAACTCCAGACCTTGTGCTTGCGAGAAAGGTGGCAGCACCACTGAGCTAAATCCCCAGCCCTTCTATAAGCACATTTTAAAGTACTAACTCAGTTGCTTTATTAAAGACTATTTGAATTTTATGATTTTTTAATGCTATATTTTCCTATGATTATTTTATCTGGGTTTTCAAATTTACTGCTGTAAAATTGTTTATAGTATTTTCTTTTTAATCAGTATTACATTTATGTGTCCTTATTAGTCTTTATATTACTTATAGTCTCTTTTTCTCAAGAAACCTTACCTAGGGCTGGGGATTTAGCTCAGTAGTTTTGCTGCCTGCTGAGCAAGAGCAAGGACCCGAGTTCGATCCCCGGTACCCCCCCCAAAAAAGAAATCTTACCAAAAGATAGTCTAATTTTTAATCTTTTCAAAAAGCTTTTATCCTTATTAGTCTTCTTGTTTGGTTTCCCATTTAGATATTTTGCTATTTTCATTCTCTTCTTTTTTTCTTTGTGCTTAGTCTCTTATTCTTTTCAAAATACTTAAAATGGTTATTTAGTTTATTTTCAGACATTTTCCCCTAAATGCTTACAAATGGTAGAGTTTATCAAAAATATTGGTTTTGACATGTTATATTTTCATGATTTAGCTTTAAGTATTTAAAAATTCATGTGATTTCTCAGTTGATCCATGAATAATTAAACATTCTCTTTCTAAAGATGCGAAATTTAAAAAATATCTTTTTGCCACTGACTTCTATCTTAATTGAACTGTCATCAAAAAATATCACTTTTCTAAGGAGTTAACTTTAGAACTGAAGTTCCTATAGTTTAAGTCTATTGATAAACTAAGTTTTTGTTTACCTGGTAAAGTCTTTCACTCTCATCCTTGAGAGACAGTAGACTTTGCTCTCAATGGTTCAAATATATTATTTCATTGCCTTCTGTTTTGTTATCACTGTTGAGCATTATGCTGTCCAGGAAATGGTCATTTCTCTGTATGTGATTTCTTTCTCTTCTGGCTGCCTTAAAAACTTTGACTTCATTTTTCTATAAGCCACTACTATCTAATAGCTAGGCACTGGTTTTCTTTTTACTTATACTGCTAGGAAATACTGCACTTTCTAAAACTGTGAATTTGGGGTTTTCAGCATATCTGGAAATTTCTCAGCTATTATAGTGCCTTGATTAGGTTTATTCTGTGACTTTGATTTGACATGTTAGACCTCATTTTATACTCAATATTTTAAATTATTCTAATACTTTCCAGCTCTTTTTTTTTCTGAATTAAATTTGTATTTTCTTTCCAACAAATTTACTATGTTTATTTCTATTGTCAAGTTAATTTCCTTTCTGATGTGGCTTATCTACTTGATAACATTTTTTCAGTATTTACATATTTTATATCAAGATATTCCATTTAGTTATTTTTAACAACTAATTATTCCTGATATTTTTCTGTTGTTTGTTCATTGTTCTGATCTATGCTTTATTTCTTTAAATACTTTATAAACATCTATTCTATTATCTGACAGGCCTAAGATAGATGTGCCTCATGGTCTTTGATTATGAACTAATATCCGCCTGATTATAAATTGTAAAATCTGGTAGCTATCCCACAAGATTTGGTTTTTGCTAGTTGCTGATATGACCACCAACCTGGGGCCACTTTAGTTTTCTTTGAGGGTCCTGGCTTAAGGTCAAAGGTGAGGTTCAGTTCTGCTCCTTGCTGTTGACTCTAGGCTCAGGATCCAAATGGCAGTTTACAGCACTTCAATTGACATCTTCTGTCAGCAGAAGAATTTTCCTCTTTTGGTTCTTGCTTAGCACATTTATCTGCTCAGGGCTCCAAGCTCCCACACAGGCTCAGCTTGTGTCTTTTTATTTACTTCTTTTGTGGAGGGGGAGGGATTGGAGTTCGAGTTTATTTTACCTATTTCCATCAAAAGAAGCAAGAAACCAGTGTTTTATTTAGGATCTAATTAGTTTCTAGGAGAGTGTCTTGTCTGCCATTGAAAGTCATATTTCACAACAGCAACAAAAAAACATGTGCTGACTATTCTGTATCCATTTTCTCAGCATATTATGATAGAAAAAGTCAAATATCTATAATTATTTTTGTATTTAAAATTTTAAAATATGTAAACTGAGGCCAAAAAAAGCTAAATGACTTATACAGCTCATGACAGAGGGGACTAGAAACTGTTTCACAACAATTTTGTAGTCTTTTAAAAAAAACCTCTGCCGGGGATTTAGCTCAGTGGTTCCACTGCCTGCCTCGCAAGTGCAAGGACCCAAGTTCGATCCCTGGTACCCAAAACAAAAACCTCCTAATACTCTTTAGAGCTGACTTAAAAAGACATGCTATGTTGAATTCCACCTATAGCTTTTCATAATATAAAAAGGCTTACAATTTTATTTTTATTCTATTCATACCTGTCTAGATACATATATCCCTATATAAGGACATATATATGTGTATATATATATATATATGTGCCCAAGTTTATACAGAAACTATTATAAATAAAATTTAATATATGACTTTAAGGAAAATACCATAAGAGGATTAAGGGGAGCTGCAGATTCCCAATCTTGTCTTTCTTTAACAAGCATTTGACCTTTAAGATCAAAATAATCGTACATATGGAACATATTTTTATTTATGTACAAGAGTAAATAATTCCTGACAAAGATTACAATAGCCTGTATTTGCTTTCTACTAGGTCTCAAGTAGCCTCTCAAATAATCTTTTCACTGAGTTAAAGAATAGGCAATATTATAAATTACATGAAGAAACCAATGAAGAGAAAAAATGAGATTTTTTATCAGCAGTATTTGTCAATAGTCCTCTGGGAAATCTGTCAACATGCATAGTCACTAACAGCACAAAATTAATAATATAATCCAGGGAAAGCAAGTGGGAAAATTGGAGCAATCAGGAAGCAGTCATTTCAATTCAGAAAATTATGTTATCAGAGAATCCGCAAGGAAATGATTACAAATGTATTCCAACGAAGTTTTGAACCTGCTAGAAGCAACTGTGGGATTCTTAAATACTCTTATAATTTCTATTTTATTTGTTTTGTTTGGAAGATGCATTTTTTCATGTAGTTTATTGGTACATTTTAGGTATACAATACAGTTACATTCATCATTGGGATCTTGTACCTTAATATGATGTATCTTGGTTCTTACTTTTTCCCCATTCCCCTGCCCTCCCTCCACCCCCTCCACCCTTCCCTGTTTACAAAGACTTTGTTTCCATGTTTTTC
>NW_004624813.1:5481146-5520101 GCF_000247695.1 Heterocephalus glaber | reverse complement strand
AAGAACCAAGAGAGATTATGTAAAGGTGTAAATTTCCAATGGTGAATGTCATTATATTGTATACCTAAAATGTACCAATAAAATAAAATTTAAAAAAAGAAAACATTCAGTTGATGCATATATCAGAAAAAAACAGGCTTACAGCAGAGTTTTAAAAACTATTTTTATTATGATAAAATATGTATAAAATTTGTCATTTGTAGTGGTCACAATGTTATTGTGCAACCATTAACATCAATTTGCAAAAATTTTCATCACCTCAAACAGAACCTCCATACTTAAGCTGCTATCCCCCAGCTCCCATGCAAGACCCTAATAATTTTTAATCTACTTGCCATCTCTGAATCATTTTCCTTTTCCTTTTTCCACATAAGTGGAAAAATATATTTGTCCTTTTGTATCTTGCATATCTCATAAGTTGCCAAAGATTCATCATTCATTCATTTAGGTATGAGAACATTATTCCTTGTGGTAAATAATAATCCATTGTATGCATATTCTACATGTTGTTTATCCATTTATTATTTGATGAACATAAATTGTTTCTACCTTTTGGCAACAATAGTGTTTCAAAAGATAAATAAAATATGTAAAGCACTTAGAACAGTGCATAGCACCTTAGAAGAACCCAGCAAAAGGAAATTAAAATTATTAGTGCTGTTATTAAATACAAACTATCAAATCCCCCTTTTGAAATTTCTTTAGTCCCAAGGGAAAATGAAGTAGTGCATGGGTGCACTGGCATAAAAGTATCATCAGAATTCAAAGCAATTCAAAGTATCACCACAATTCAAAGCAAAAGATAACTGGATCGTGGCCATCTGCAGGCAGAATAGACACAATCTCACTTTCATTTGTTCATTTATTCATCCACCTATTTCTCTATCTACTCAGAATTTTTTAAGTATTATTTCTTCTATGGGAGAAACAATGTATTTCAAATTTAGGCTAAGCTGACACATAAGTGAATTTTCAGAAATGACAAAGATGAAAAGGAGGCACTTAATACACACTTCTCATGATGATAAAATAGTTCTATAATCAATCATGAGCTTCCAAAAGAGTTTTGGGAGGACTGGGGCTATGTTATTTCTACAAAGTTATCAATGAACCAGGCAATGAACCTAATTTATGAAGTTCCCATGGTCCAAGTATTTTTAGAATTCATTCCTCAATATTATTGACTTCTATCCTTCGTACTAGTGTTTCATTCATAGGGGTACAAAACAGAAGCTCCATGTACTGATGACCATGACTGGCAGCAGGAAGAGTGTTAATGTCTCAGAGAGGAAAGAATTTACCTCTAAGTTGCAAGAACAGGCAGGATAGAGGGAAAATGTCCATTATGAAGAAGTTTAGGAGGCCAACTTTTAGCTGGCAGGAAGTATATCTCTGGGAGAGGATCTGATGTGGGGAAGGAAGTATATAGCAGAGAACATATTTAAGTGGGGAGCAGGAAAGGAGTGGGAGAAGGAAGGTAACCACTCACTGATTGCTGTACTGATAACAAATCTTACTTTGGCACTGAAGAGGTTTCACACTAGTGTGGATTGTCAGTCACAGGAAATCCAACAACTGGAACATTGTCTGCAAGTCAGGTGTTCATTGAGCACCTGCAGTACGCAATGTCTTTAATAATATAAAATAATTACCAGCTTGCCCTTGCGTATCCTATAATTTATTTAGAGAGTTAAATTTCAGCATATAATGTCATCAGAAAACAAGAAGAACCAGTGGGAAAATGAGAGTGTCTTAGAGGTTCTGAGGTAATAGTAAAAGTCATTCCTGAAGAACACTCACAAGGGAACCACAAGGTAAGCTGCACTGCACAGCTGGTAGAATGTGCACAGGCAGAAAAAAAAATTCCACCAACAGAGAAGTGACACAGAAGAGAGGGACTCAGGAAGCAGTAAAGAAGCTGACCTGGTGGGGACTCATGGAATACTAAGTCCAATACTGAAAGTGGTGCTAAAAATGAGACAGATGCCAAGCAATTTTTTATGGCACAAGAAAGTATGGCTGCACCTGTAGGCGCCGTAACTCTTCATTGTGTCCTGTACCATTATTCTGGCCATTCGTTTTATATCTTGTCGTATTTCAAAACACACACAAGGTAATTTTATTTTCTAAGAAGCAAACAAAACAAAGAACAAAACTAGCCCCTGCAGATTTTCTTGGGGTGATCTGAGCACCCACAGCTTATCTCCAAATCACTTTTTTCTCACTTTCACTTATCCATCTATTCATCCACCTATTTCTCTATCTAACTACTCAGAATTTTCCAAGTAGTATTTTGTCTATGGGAGAAATAATGCATTTCAAATCTAAGCTGAGCTGATCATGAAAAAAATCATTTTTTCCATGATTTATGTGGGGTTTGTTTGTTTGGTTTTTGGTACCAGGGATTGAACTTGGGACCTTGCGCTTGCGAGGCAGGTGCTGGAACCACTGAGCTAAATCCCCGGTCCTCATGATTTAAATTTAATTGTTTACTTACCTGGTATTTCACAATGATTAAACCTGTCTTTGGTGGTCAACCTGATATTGTTACTGCTACCTGCAATTGTATACCTTGGAATAAAAAGTGCTAAGGATGGAGACTTGTCTTTTGTGTTTTATGTTTTGTCAAGTTCAGGGTACAATTTCTGGTGCTTTGTCCTTAACAAGTGTAACAAAACACAACCAGGCCGAAGGATATCACATCTGCTGTTCTTCAATGCAGCAAAAGCAGCCAGCTCAGTGGTCTCTGACCTCCAGGGTGGTGAAAGATTACACTGAAAGTGAGGCCCTTATCTCCATCCACATGAAGAAAGAAATAATGCCTCAAGTGTATCTCCACAAACACTAGAAAAGCCTGAATGGAAATAATCGATACCCAGAAGACAATTGCTGTGCTTAACAAGGGTTTATTCCTAAAATCACTCTCTGAGTTGCACATTACCAAGTGTGGAAACTTAGTCACTTAAAATTACTAAGGTGGTAAACCTAAGATGGGTAGAGATAATTTTAGCAGACAGTCTTTTAATTAGAAAAAAGGGAACTACTGACCCTTAATACTCATTTAACATAATGTTTTAATCAAGACTAGGAGCTAATAAAGAGTAAGAAGTTGTTTTTAAGTTTGGTTCTGTAGACTATTTGTGCTGAAAATCTTGTCTAATAAAAGATTTTATGGCTTCTTGTTGCTATAAAATATTTGCACATTGTTATATAGGTACAGAAACCAGAATTTTGTTAACCAATATAACAGGATGTTTTCTTTCTTTTTCTTTTTATAGATGAAAGTTTTAAAAGTTTGGTTACTATTGCTTTCTCCCTACAGTGAAAATGATGTGTCTCTGCATCCTTGTATGTAGGGGGAAGGAAGGACCTGTGCAAATAGGAAGCTTTATAGGATGCAGTAGTTAAGGTGGTAAACATATTGGTTAAACACTCAATTGACCAATATAGCACAAAATCATTATAATTCATTACAGAAATTAAAAAGCTGAATTCATAGAGTAAATGGGCTACTAAATGAGTAGATAAAAGTACATTTTTGAATATGCTTCAAATACATGAAAAATAAAAATGATAGTATGCTTTCTTTAGATAATTGTTTTGCTTTTCCTCAAAAGTAAAATGAGCTTATCATTCAGAACTATGGACCAATCATCAAGAGTTAATATTTCCAAATCCATAATAGATAATGTGAAATAGGAAGAAAAGGGGCAAAGGGGAAGGGGAAGTGGGAGGGGTAGGGGAAAGGAAAGAAGGGAATGGAATTAATATGAGAAAATGGAAAAATGGAAACAAAGTCTTTATAAATAGGGAGGGATGGAGGGGTTGAAGGGAGGGCAGGGCAAGGTGAAAAATAAGAACCAAGAGAGATTATGTAAAGGTGCAAATTTCCAATGATGAGTATCATTATATTGTATACCTAAAATGCACCAATGATTAGAATGCATAATCGATAATGCAAAATAGGAAGAAAAGGTCCAAAGGGGTAGGGGTAGTGGGAGGGGCAGGGGAAAGGAAAGAAGGGAAAGGAAAAATGATGAGAAATGGAAAAAATGGAAACAAAGTCTTTGTAAATAGGGAAGGGTGGAGGGGGTGAAGGGAGGGCTAGGAATGGGGAAAAAATAAGATCCCAATGAGAAATGTAAATGTGTTATATACCTACAATGTACCAATAAAAGAATTTAAGTAATGAAAAGAAAATATTTCCAAATCCTTCAATAAGGTTAGGTTACATTTTTTTTTAAAAAAATGCCACACCACATTAAAACACCAGGCATTCTATTTTATGATAGCTACAAAAATCCATGATTTCTCAAAAACCACACAATTTAATTAGCATTAATGTTGATTTAATAGAAGGCTGTAGGAAAGTTCAAGTATAAATTAAAGAAAGCAAAAAAAAAAAAACCTTCAAGTTATAATACATAGATTCATAGTAATTACATTCCAAAAATTTACTCTAAAAACTTAATACTGCCTGAAAGGAAGGGTATAATAAATATAAAATATTCATATTACACTAGTGATAAAACAGGTACCCCAAGCAAAAGGTAAATTACTACTGTCAAGAAATTTAACAAGCTATGTTATTTAGAATACAAGATAAACTTGGGACCATTAAGAAAATGTAACAAATTCTAGCGTGGACATCTAAAAGATTGCCTAAAGGCTTCGAACAGATTCATTAGCAAATTCTAATTAGATATGAACCTCATACCCTCCTTGAAGCAAAAGTGATACAATTATTCGCTTATTTAACAAATTTTTACTAAGCACATGCTGTATGTCAGGCATCCAGTGAAGCACAGAAGTGTTTGTTAGTATCCCTTCAGAGTTATGAGACTGACAAATAAATAGTCACAATATGGTGGGCCAAGATCCTTGAAAGGGAGAGCACAGGAGAGCAGAGAAGCACGGAAGGGTACCCAGTGCAATTTCGGAGAAATAAGGGAAGACTTCTCAGAGAGGGAGATATCTGAACAAATACTGTAATAGAATTCAAACAGGTGCAGAAATGACAGCCAGGGCCTCCTAGGCAAAGGAAAGCAAAGATAAAGATGATAGGAAAAGGTACGGCGCTTCAAGCAGTGCAGGGCAGTGGTCAGTCGGGCAAGTACGCAGAGCACCGTACATGGGTAGAAATATCTCAGGGTACAGCTGGAAAGACAGACGGGGGCCTCTGTTTGCCTTAAGACACTTCAGCTATCCAGAGGTACCACAGAACCCTTGAGGGATTTAGTCTGTATTTCTTAGTAAGTTCTATCTGGCCTCAGTGTGGAGGATGGCTGAGAGAGACCGTTCACTGGATATAGGCAGCTCAGTCAGGAGAAATGATAAAGGACTGGCTAAAGGAATGACAGACAATAGGTCTAGAATACATGTGTGAGAGACAACTCTTTAAGGCATAAAACTAATAAAAGTTTAATATCGAGTACAGAGATAAGAAAGAATGGACAGAGTCTCAGATTTCTTGTTTGGGTATTACAGGGTCTCAAACAATATGGCAAATCCTTTGAAACACAGAGGAAGGAATGGTTATCAGTAATAACTCAAAAAGGTGCATTCTTCTAAAATCTGTGTATCAGTCGATAGAGGGTGTTGATCAGAGCAAGCCAGACTATGTGTCTGTTCCTTGTTCAAAGGAATTTAGTAAGTATGATAGTTTCCACCAGGACCCTATAATATAGGAAAGGAATTCTTCAAAGAAAAGTGGAGTAAAGGAAAGGAGATAAAAACAGTTTAGAGTGAAAAAAAAGCTATAGAAGCTAAGAATACAAATCAAGAGAGATATTTAATAGCAAATATAATAGCATATATATATATATATATATATGGAACTTGGGAGAGTTCTGGGGTGGAGACTGATTTGGATGTCAGTAATGTCAGATACACATGGATATGACTGTGTAGGGAGAAGAAAGAAAGGGTAGAGAAGAGAGCCAGAGATGGAATTCCAAGGACTAGTATTTCAGACTAGAGTGAGGAAGAGATGTTCCCAAGGTCTAAAACAGACTATTTCAAGAAAGAGGGATTAACCAATAGGGATAACTGCCTTAAAGAAGTAGAGAGAGGGCATTTGGCAGATTTTTAAGATGGTTCTAGAATAAAGGTGGTTCAGTGAAGGCTCTAACCAGGACTGGGAAATTAGATTACAGAAGTTGATGAGTGAATAAAAATAAAGATGTACACAAATACAGACCACTCTCCTGAGAACTTGAATCTAAAGAGGAAAAAAAATGAATTTATATTTGGTGTTGAACAGGAAAGATCTATACGTAGTTATGTAACAAAGGAATAGAATTGGTTTAGTAAGAAATGATATAAGAAAGAAATATTAAAAAAAACTCCTAAAAGAGAGGTATATTTACTGCCACTAGAAAAATAAGTCTAAAATAAGGCATTTAAAATACCTCAGTATGTTCGGGGAAAAGCATATGAAAAGGGAAAATATTTTTCAAGGACAGGTCAGATAGGATTAACGAACTCTGAGGTAGAAATATACTCAAACATAATCAAGAACACATAGGTGAAACTTGGCAGTGAAGCAAAACCTTAAATAAGTTAATCCACAGCACCAAAATATACTGTATTGTCTAGAATGAGCTCTTACTCATTATGAGGAAGTACATAGTCATTATGGGCAGAGGAAAATATTACCTGAAAAACATGGAGAATACCCAAAAGAAACAAAAGTCACAATTTGTAGAGGCTTGGTAAGCTAAGCATTATTTTCAGCTGCACAAACACAGCTCCTTCTGAGGCTGGGAAATCTACAAAAGTTTTGAAATCCTATTTCTTTGCTTTTGGGAAATATCACCAATACTTTAATAATTTATTTCATTGGGTCACTCTCATCCATTCAACAAGCCTGCCTGACGATTTATTACATACTAAGTAAAATCCAATAGGACATCACTGAGATAACAGAATCTTCAGTGAAATGGAGAAGGGAGTTGTACTCTGAGAATTCTTATTCAGTTTACCTATTGTCTTTTTTTCCCCTCTGTGCTGGGATTGAGCCCACAGCCTTCTTCACACTGAGTTAGATCACTGGCCCTTGTTAAATTTTTTTTATTTTTCAACAGGATCTCACTAAGCCATTAAATTAGCCAGGCTGGGTTTGAACTTGTGATCCTCCTGCCTCAGGCTCCTAGGGTGCTGGGATTATAGGCGTGTGCCACTACACCCAGTTTAACTATTAATATATCTTTGTACTAAAAATATAGAATGAAACCTGTCAAAAATCCTTTTGCCTGGTGGACTATATATATATATATATATATATATGGAGGAAATGAGGTGTGATTAAAAAATACAGTAAAAAATATTTATCATAGTACATTTTCATTAATCTCCCCTCAATTCAAATACACTTATTCAATCATTCTTGCCACTTTCTGAAGCAGTTCTAGAAGTCCTTTTTTGTGACTGTCTTTAATTGTGTTGTTGTGGCTACCTTAATGTTGTGAATAGATTCAAAACATCTGAATCTATAATGACCAATATCATGGTCATTATGACAGCGGGGAAGAGGCAGAAATCACACTGTACCACATCTGGTGAAGGAGGTAAATGAAGACACGCATAATGTTCTTATGGGCCTGGTTTCATTGGATGGTACATAGCAGCAGCATTCACCATATTTTGATCACACATTCATGAAAAAGGACTTCCAGATCTGTTTCAGAAGATCCATAAGTGTGTTCAAAATGACAGGAAGTATTTTGAGGGAGATTAATGGCAATGTGTCTTCTACTGTAATAAATTTTTTAAAATGTGAACATTCACCATAGTTATGATCATCACTTGTATAAAGAAAATACACTGCAAGACACATTGGTTTTTAAAGTGAAAAAGACACTGGGCTAAAGGGTTAAAGCATTTCTTAAATAGGACACACGCATAAATACTGAATAGTTTCTCTAGTATGAGAAACTGAAAGTGTAAATAAGGATTAAAATGATTAAAACAAATAATTGATAATTTGAAATAGGAAGAAAAGGTCCAAAGGGGTAGGGGAAATGGGAGGGGAAGGGGAAAGGAAAGAAGGGAAAGGAAAAATTGTGAGAAAAGAAAAAAATGGAAACAAAGTCTATGTAAATAGGGAAGGGTGGAGGGGGTGAAGGGTGCACAGGTAATGGGGAAAAAATAAGAACCAAGATACATCACATAGAAAAGACTCAATATGAAGATGAAAAGTAAAGATTCCTTCCTCCTCCAGTAAATTCAATTTTTAAATTTCAGACTATGGGATAGGCATAAAATGGAAGTATCTATTTAATTGTTGAGGTATATACATATGTTTTAAAAATCCTAAAACATGACTACATGTTTTTTACAGTTTATCACTGCCAGTGTCCTTATTACTCATCTTTTCTATTGCCTGTCTATATTTTTAGGGTTAAGAAACTCAAATACCTACTTGAAACTTCCAGATTTCCTCACAAATAGGAGCCAAGCTTCCTGCAAGAGGAAGAGGAGAGTTTAATGTTCTTGTTTGAAGTTGTGTTAACTGATAGCTACAACTGATATAGTGTGATATAGAAACTACATATCGTCTGCTCCAGATTAAAAAATATGTAAGGCTAAACACAAATTCTCCCAAAGGTGGAAAACAGGCATGGGGGAAAACTATAGGGACAGGACACACAATTAGGCTTTACTTTACACCAACTGCCATATATTTCTCTTTTGTCCTGAGAAGGCCTATTCAAATGGCTAAGCTAACAGCACGTTAGTGTACAGGGGACCCTGCAGGTGTAAGAACTCAGCTTTGTTTTGCCCTTGTTCTTGAACAAAAGCTTCTCCTTTGCTAGCCTCCCAAACATTCCTAGTCATTATGTAGAAATATATTAATTTTAAAGCAAAATAAATTATGTACCTTTTGCAAAACAAAATAGAAAAGCCACATACATAAACACATATACACAATGAATTGATATTACCTTGTTCCTTCTTCTACATGCCTCAGAGTTCAAGTCAACACTTGTGGCTACACAAGGGGCAGACTTGGCAGCTGCAGAACCCAGATGTCAGACACTGGATTGTATGTCCCTGGCAGCACTCCTAAGTTGGATGCTGTCTCCTTAACTGACCTCCAAAATGGCCTATTGTCTGACTCCCTTTAGGGTCTGGGTAGTAAGTAACAAGCTGTTTTTCGTGGCCAGTTCAGAGTCAGTCCAAGATTCAGCTGGCTCCAAGGCAGAAACATTATGCCTGGACTGTGGTGGAGGAAACTGCTCACCTCATGGTGGCCAGGAAGTAGAACAAGGAAACAGCCAGAGAGGAGCGGACAGAAAGGGGCTATAGAGTGATACAGAGAAAGCATATAGTCTGCTCCAGACTACAGGGATTAACACTATTCAAGGAAACATTCATTTATCACTACTAGGTGTTTTAAGTCATTTAACCTTATTAGGCTTCAATTTTCTCTTGGGTAAAACAGAATTGGCTAGTTGATTTCTAATGTTTCTTGCAGTTTTAAAATAGTAACGCTGATTTATATAAAGTATAAGATCATTTAAATGGGCATTTTCACATTTTGTTAAAAATAGGTCATTAACACTTGTCCTTAGTAAATTTCACGATAATGAGGATCTATCTACAGATGTTCATGTGATTTCTCTCAAATCCTTCCAGTCTGATTAAGCCAGGACTAGCAATCTTACCATATTCAAGGTTATTCCTTAAACATTTACATGTAAGAGAAAAGGCATACTTTTTCTCTGCGCTATTCAAAATATACACTTAAATCTTTGCCTTCTATAGAAATAATAACTTACATTCAGAAATGAATAATGCAAAGAAAACCATTTTTATAGATCTGAAAATAATCAAAATACTCATTTATTTTAATGCATATTTATTTAAATATAACAGTTCTGTAGACAAATGAAAATACTTATAAATATACCTATAATATGATAGCCACAAGTATAAATGAAATGTGTATTTTAGACAAAGTTTAACATATATATTAGACAAATGGACATTTAATTTTAAGAGTATACGGACATTTGGAAAAGATAGGCATTCACTAAAAGCACTACAAAATGTTCACATTTTGTCAGTAAGACATATTATTTCTCAGACTGATGTTTTATGAAAACTATGTAAAGATATAATTTAATCATTAATCTCCCATGGTAACATTATAAATGGACATTTTTTAATAGAAATATTCCTTTAACTTTAAATATTTGCCAAGATTGTACCACATTTAAACAAACATGCATAGCATTTTAAAATCTGAATAATTCATGTACTTTTTGCACAATGTTTAGTTTTGCTATGGCGCTCCATTTTTACAAAAAAATAGGCTGAAAAATTTGGCATGGAATAATAAATTGTGTTGCTATTAATCGAAATAAATGTGACTTCAATTTTCCATGGCATAGGAAATTCACAATTTACCTCTTCCCTTTACAGTTTTTTTCTTTTTTTCTTTTTTTTGGTACCAGGGATCGAACTCAGAACCTTGCACTTGTGAGGCAGGTGTAGGAACCACTGAGCTAAACCCCCAACCCCCTTTACAGTTTATTGACCAGTGGCAGTTCTCAGTTTTAGTTGGAAAAAAGAATAGACATTCAAGAACTGAAAGTCACATCCAGGTGTTCTGCCTACATTCTAATTGGAAATGAATTGAGTTTAGAATTTATAACAGTAAAACATTTCCATCTGTATTGTGGCAAAAAATTTCTAAGTAAGGGTGCTATCAGCAATAATACGTATCATCATGAAATGTCTTTATTCAAGAGGCAGAGATGTTGAAAATGAAATATGGCCCTTTTCAGATACTGGGAACACGTGTGGTAAGTAGAGCAAACGCCAACTGAAGCAGAAGCAGAAAAGTGTCTGGGAAGCTGGTTGGAGAGAGTTCAGAAGTGGGGAAAGGGGAGAAAACAAAGGTGGAAACACAGCAACCAGTCAGGGTGGGGAGGGGTGGCTACGGGTCTCAGAAAACTCAAGTGTACACTCAGGAAAAAGCAGCTGAGTGCTAACAGCATTTCTGTATTAGCAACCAACACTGCTGGTTAGGGGAAGTTTTAAAAGTCCACATCACTCTGTCTATATTGAGACTCAAGAAATTAAGTTAACTGGAAACTTTTTTCTGAATTCATTCATACTCAGTGAGGAAAAAGAAAGAGAATAAAATGAACTCCCACCTCCTGTGAGCCAGGGAAGAGACTTCACATGCACCCTCCGCTCAGGCTGCAGAGTCTGCTAAGAAAGCTGTCTCGGTTCTCTTTCACAGTGCTAGAGGTGGAGGGACCAGCTGTAGCAACTTGTTCCTTTCATACAACCTTGATGGCTCAATTTTTACATTTACTATGTGGGGAGAAGGTAAATAGAACTGAAGTTCCATTTGTATACATCTATTTAATCCTAAAGAATAAAGCAATGAACATGATATTATTTTGTTTAAAGATCCCTGCTTTTTTGAGGGCCTTTAAGGGGTGAAATGATAAAGAACATAATGCCAAACAGGTTAAATAAAATAGGCAAACCTTTTTTTCTTTTTAAAGCTCTTAACGTGCAAATAGACACACAAAATTACGCATCACAAAGCACCGAGTTTTCCAGAGTGAAATCATACCAAAAGCGTAATAAGTTCTCACTGACATCAAAGGAGAGTAAGTGGTCAGGCAGGTCGCTGACGGTGCCCTGCACGGCCAGGATGTGTGGGGCCAAGGCGAAGGGCACATCGCCCAGCAGCTCGGCCATCAGTGAGCTGTTCTCCAGCGTCTGGCCTGCCACCGGTTCGCTCGCAGGGCCTCCTGCTGCAGTCACACTGGGTGAGTTCTCCTGGCCGGTCTAAAAATACATATATATATTTAGAATATTTCAATCGTATGAACTGTGAGGTTTAGAAATGGTGAATGTGGCACCAATATGCCAAAATAACTGAGAAATACGGAATATATAAGTACTTCCAGATTTGAATGCAACTGATTTACTTGAGAAATGCATCCATTCAAATATCTGCTAGGCTTTAAAATGAATCCTAGTCTACTCTATTCAGATTGGCCACTCATGGCTCGCTTGAATACAAGCTGGCATTCTCACTATTTCCCTAGCCCAGATAACGTCTACAAAGCCAAGCTCTACTTTTCCATATCCTGTGGATGTTTTCAAGCTCTGAAATAACCAGCTTCCCTGTGAAGTCTTGTATCACCAGATTCTAGAGTGCTCTTGCCCACTGTAGTATGCTTACAGGGCAAACTGCCTAGGAAGCTGTTTGGTGAACTCCATGTGTTCTTGCTAAGTGCTGGTCCATATGCACTGTTCTTATCTCCACTTAGACTCTGAGGTCCTTGAAGGCAAGCAATCTAGTTGACATATCCTTATATTCCCCACCCTGCAATCTTTACTGCTTTAATCTAATATATACTTGAAACTTTACCTCTAATGTGTGCCATGAGTACAGTTAACTCTCCGACTTTTACTGGAAACATGTTATGTCACAAACATTATTCAAATAAGAATAGATATAACCTGTTCAACTTCTTTAAAATTGGTATTTCCTGAAAAGACATTCACTAGGATGGTCCCGGCATCCCTTATCACATGTCTGAAACTAGTAGCTATCTAAATATCCATCAGTAGCAGAATGGACAATAAACTAAAAATCTATTTTCACCAACAATAATGAAGGACTTGCCATTACAACAGCTGAAATGTAACTCAAGCCAGTTTAAGGGGTGAAAAATTCTCTCTCTTCCCTCTATCTCACGCAGAAAAAACTCTGGTCTTCACTCCAGCCTGTCAGGTCTTTCTGGGTCTGGCCTCAGGTCTGTCTCTGACTCGTACCCAGCAAGTCCACCCTCATTCACCCCTCTCCCACTGAAGGGCCCATCGCCTCCTTGCAGTAGCTACTGTACTCCCAGCTCTTTGTTTCCTAGTCCTCTGCCCAGACATACACAGGGCTCTTTCCCACACCTCCTTCCAAGGGATGCCATGTTCTCAGAGGCCTTTCCTCACTGCCTTTTGTAAAAGTGCCTTCTACCTCCTCACCTCCTCCATTCTGCCTATCTCTGTCTCTCTCTCTCTCTCCTGCCTGCTGTCTGCCTCACCAGAGCCCTCAGTGCCTTGTTCTATGCTATGTCATTTATTCTGTTTATTGTCCTTTAGGCATTGTACCTTTCATGTTCACTGCTAGAGATCAGAAAATATGTGTGAAGTGAATGAAAGCAGGCAAGATTTTTGTTTGCCCGGAGCTTATAATAGCTATAAATGCTGATAACTTTTTCATGAAGTACAAAATACATACAGAAAAGGGTTCATCACAAGTGTCTAGCTTATTAAATTTACATAAACTGAACACACATGAGCAGTCGATGAGGAAACAGTGAAGATGGTGTTTTTTTCCATTCACAGTCAGTTTCCTCCTCCCTTAATTACCATCTTGAGTTCTAACAGCTCAGATGGGTTTGATCTGTTTTTGAATCTTAAATGAGTACAATCCCACAATATGAGTACTTTTGGTTTGGGCTTTCCAGTCAATATTATGTATATGAGATTCATCTACATTGTTACGTGTTGGATGAAGAAAATCTTGAAGAATACCCTGTTGCTGAGGCTTTACACTTTGATGTCTTAGAAGAATCACTGGTCGCTGTGTAGAGAGCAGACAGTGAAGGTTGGATGGCCAGTACAGAAAGCACGAAGGCAGCTGGGAAGGGTGATGACTGTGAAGTTAATTAGGGTTATGACAGAAAAGGAGAGATGAAATGGCAGACCATGAACAGAACTGGATTTCCTGATGGGATGGACGGCGGGAATGAAACCAGAGCACAATCAAGGACAAACCCAAGTTCCTGGCCTATGCAGTGAGACATGGAGTCCCTATTCATAGAGATAGAAGAGAGTGCCTGGCAGAAAGCAGAAAGAAACATCAGAATCATTTTTTCTAGATGTTATGCTGGAAATGGGAAAAGAGATACGGATCAACAGCTGAGAAGGGAAGTGAATTCAAAACATTTCTTTTGATTTTTGTTTTTAAGTTGGGAGAAATAGTAGCAGATTATAATTTAATGAGAAGAAGCTCATATGAGTGAATTCATGGGGAATCTGTAAAGAAGGAACTATTCTTTTTACAAAGCATCCCCAACATCTAGCCTGGCACCCTCAAGAAAGATTTGTTTAGTGAATGACTTTGTATTAATAAAGTTACTGAGTAGATCTATCAAGAGTGGCTTTACAGTTGCATGTGAAAACAACACCATAGTACGTTTCTTAGGACTGAAACTAAATGAAATGTAATCACATCCTGCAATGACCAAGCTTATTCTAAAGATCTGTGTGTGCAGTGGACAGATCCTGTCTCCTGAAATTGAACTGGGAATGACAATGCTAAGTATCCTAGGGTCAGCCAAGAGCTCAGGTGTCAGTGAGGAATGATAATTATTCCAGACTATTTAAAAGGCTTTGCTATGTGCTGGTGGGGTAGAAAAACTGAACAAGCACCATTTGAGTGCACCATAAAAACCTCAAGACATGCACTGGGGTTTTGGTTACCCATGAGGAGTATGGCAGAGTGGTTAAGACCAATTCTAGAAGCAGATTGCTGGGGTGCAAATCCCACGTCTCCTGCTTACTAATAAGCAACTGGCTTGCCTTGGGTTTACTTCTCTGTGCCTCAATTTCTTTAGCTGTATTATGAGATCAATAAAAACCCAATAAAAACTAGGACTGTCAGACCCCTCCTGGCTTTGGAGAAAGTCTAGAACCCACTCCCCACTTTTGTACTGACATTCATTGGTGGTTCAAACAATCTTCCTTTTCCCTTTTTTATTTTTTGCTTTCTCTCTTAACCTTAGGAGGTAATCTTCCCCTAGATCCCTTAGTCTTGTTCCAACCTTGAACTTTCTTCTCTTTTCTACTTATGCACATAATGTTATCCAGTTCCATTAGCCAAATCATCCTTTTCCTTAAACAAAAGCATGCTTGAAATCTCGTCCTCTCCACAAAAACAGGTGTATTACTGGTAACACTTTGCTTTCTAAACACATAACCTAAGGCTCTCCAACAGCAATATTTACTCCTTTGTTCATGCTTTTATTAACTCTCTTTACTTTCCTTACAAATTGTTCTTACCTGTCAGAGCATTTCTCATTGAGGAGAAGACTTTATCAAACCATAGCCAATGTTTACATTGGGATTTGAGACATGGTTTCTTGTTCGAGCTCCCTTGATAAAGTTGCCATCTGACCTGAAGATAGCTGCTTTACTCATCTAGGCCTCGACCCTCTATTCCATACAGTGAGTGGTGAGGGACAAAAGATGATGAGGAAGAGAACAACTAGCATAGACTGAAAACTTAGAATTTGTCAGTCTCTAGGAAGCTGCTCAAATGTATTCACGTTAAGTCTTACAACATCTTTTGGGGAGTGCCCTATATTAAAAATAAGAGGCAAAGAAAGGTTCAGAAAGTGGTCCCAGGTTTCACAGCTAGTCAGTGATAAAACTGAGAATTAAATACCATCATCTTTAACACTCTCAAGAGCTTGCATATTTCACACATGCTTTGGATAGACTGACGAAAGCCTTAAAAATTTATGGGACAATATTAGAAAATAGGTTAATTACTAAAGTATTATCACCTTGGCTTAATTTACAAGAAAAAAAGACTATTATTCTTTACCTTTGAAAGTAAAGATCTGAAAAAATATCTTACAGACTGAAAAGGGATTAAAAAACAACTGTAATTTAAGATAAATCAATCTCTGGAAATGAATCTACCAGTATTTGGGTAAGTCAAGGGAAAAATACTATAGACAATAAAACAAGATAATTGAATTGATAATTACTTAAGCAAAGAGGAAAGTATGGGGAGATTCTCTACACTATTCTACCTCCGCATAAGTTTGAAACATTTTAATTAATAAAAGTTTAAAAAAATATATTTACTTTAAAAATACCATAAACAAAGTGTTCTAGCAAATGCCACCTAGCATGATCCGAATTTCAGCTGTGCTGTATGTATTACTCCAGCATCTATCTCTTAACAGTTGGCTGGAGTGCCACATTCCATTCTCTACTGAGGCTGCCTGCCCTCTTGGCAGCACGGTGAGTGCCATGATGCAGCTGCTGTTGGCACGCTGAGAGGTGGATGGGGAGAAATTATAAGGCAAAACAACAGTAAGTCACACAGAAAATGTGAGTCAAAATTCAAGGACCTATACCCCTAAACCTGATCACTAGGTCTCCAGCTTGGCAGCAGTGGGAGCAGAGGTGGGGGCCGAGGGCTAAAACAGGTGCACAAGTTCCTGGGCAAAAAGCAGCTCTCTCTCTCAGACACAATGTCTTGTGATTTCTTCCATTTGCATAATAAAATGGGTCTTTAACAGGAAGAATTAGTATGTTAACTACAATGGAGCAAGAAGAAAAGAATCAATTAACCTTCTGGTTAATAGCCAAATTTTAGAAAATTACTTCAAATATTATGTGCATAAAGTACAATCATTTTTGTGACTAGTCCTGTTCACAGAAACGCTACTATGATAATGGTTTTGAGTAAAAGTTCCTTCATATAATCTAGCTTCCATATTTCTTTTTCAACTTAGCATTTGCTCTTATATGGTTTCAAAATAAGTATATCATGTCAGAAAGTTTTTTAATCTTAAGGAGAAAATAAATTCTTTATATCATCACAACAAATAAAATTTACAATAAGCTGTTTCCATATATTTATGTAAACATGATTTTTTTGTTCATCAGTTATTCTGCTAAAAAATGAACTGGCCAAATTTGTTCTGAGTTCCCAATATTCTCTTTTTTGCAAATAATTCAAAGAGGTTTATGGCCACTATTTCTCCTTTTCTTATAAAAGTCTGAAGGACTCATGTAGTTTAATTTGTGAAATCCTCTAAGAGCTTAGGAAAAAACACACTTCAAGAATACAAGGCATACAACACTTTTCAGTAAAGGGTTAGAAAAGTGAAGTCACTTCCCCAGAGCAACAGAGAAGCCTTACTGGCAATCTTGTGAACCCCTCTTGGGTGTTTGAAAGCAAGAACAGACAACTGCATTTTCTCTGGCACAAAAGCCTAGTAATGACCATGAAATCTATTAGGAGAAACCAGCTTTGTAAATGCACTCATAACTGGAGACCTCATCTACTTAGCCTTACTCAAAAAAAGAGAGAATATTTTATTAATATAAAAGCCACTTATATTTTGTTTTTTCTTTTCTTTTCTTTTTTTTTGGTACCAGGGATCGAACTCGGGACCTTGATCTTGCGAGGCAGGAGGCAGAACCACTGAGCTAAATCCTTGGCCCTAGGGCACCTATATTTTGTATTCTTTAAAGCCTCCTGCTTTTTTCAATAACCTATGCCTCAGATAGGGAAAAACCCAGCATCCTATAAAAGCAAAACACATTAAAATTTAGAAATCACACCTAACCCAAACAGCAATAGAACCTATTAAAAGAACATAAACCCAGGTATAAAACACCGATCATATACATTCAATTTACATGCAAAGAAGGTAGTTGTATCAAGTATATTTCTAGGAAACAAATTACAGAAAGAAAAAGTAATATCAACCTCTGGCTTTCTATGCCTTTAAATTCTAATGTCTATAAATAAAAGACAGGCTTCTTTGTACAATAGCCTGAATAAGCAATACTGTCACTTTATCTCCCCAGATAACTATCCATTCTCTTCTGGCTTCATCTAGCATCTGCTTACATTACATCAGCTTCTTGGTGGTGGGGTGAGGTGGAGGGGCAAATCTGAGTTGGAAGCATCAGGGGCTTCAAAGGTTAGGAGGTGGTGACCCAAGCTGTAGCACAGTTAAGGGAGTACTTACATTTTTTATTTTTCCTAAGAAGCTGGTGCTAAAAAATGTCTGGGTAGCTGTTACAAGCCAAAGGACTGGGGTCTTGCACCTACATAAGTTCTAAGCAATAGTTTTCTTTCACTTGGGAGACATTATATTGCAAAGGAGTGACTGTTTCCTCTTTTTCTCTAAATTCCCAGTGCCAAGAATAGTACCTGTACATAAGTGTTCATTAAATGTTTTTGAATGTAACTGGATCTGGTCCTTTGTTTTTCAGATACTTCAGGTACTCAGACTTGATTATTATTTTTTATTTTATTTTTAGTACTGAGGATTGAGCCCAGAGTCCTATATATGCTGAGCACATATTCTACCACTAGCTAAATCCTCAGCCAAGTTTGGGTTTTAAAATTGAGGGGTTAGGCCAAAACAACAACAGAAGCCCAGAATGCTTTGTCACTGATAAATTAGGTAGGGGAAAATGAATTCACAGAGGACCTCTGTTCTCTATGTGCCCTGGATGTCATTTCACCCCTAGAGTGAGGGCTTCTAATCCAAGGACACTGTCTGAGTAGCAAACTAAGAGGCTAGGTTACACAGAAGATATTTACTATCTTTTTCTAGTCTCTGACATCATTTCAGTGCACACTCTGTCTTATGACTTTTTTCTCAGTATTTGTTCCCTTTTCTTTTTCCTTCACTATTTTCACCTGCTTGTGTTTCCTGCTTCATCCATCTTTCTTTAAAAAAAAAAAAAAAGTTCTGCTGACTTCTGCTTTTCTGAACTCCCGCTGAATGTATACAACTGAAGAAGGGGAAGTGAGCAGGCTGTCATTTGCTTCTGTAATCTGTTCCATGTGTTCTTGGAAAAGTGGCTTTCTAAAACCAGAAAATCTTCTGTACTACTCAGATTGGGGGTGCAGGAAAGAGGAAAGAGAAGTGTTATACGAAGAATAACTAGGCAAGAAACAGTGCATTCAATGTGGGATGCTAGTTTAATACTAATTTTGAAAGTGCAAAAAGCTGTCCCATGATTTTTTTAGACCAGTTTTAAAGTCAGGTTATAGAAATTAATAATCTCAGACTCAAAGCAATCCAGACATCTTACTTTCCCCTGTAGGCCTTCTTCCCTCATGCTTCATAGCACATTTGTCATCTTCCTCTTCTCTTCTCTAGCCCAACATCACTAACTTCTTCCTCACTGTGGGCTGCTGAGCCAGCTGCCTACCCTGATAAAATGGGAACTATCAGGTGAAGATCTCTGCTCTTCCCATCCTCCTATCCAAAGCTAAGTCATCACTGGTACTGCAGATCCATCCCGTTCCACTCTTCCAAGACATGGCTTCACCAATTAGGAGATGTCCTCAATTGTTTATCTTTCCAATAAGCAATTGACTGTTTAAACAATTCTCAACTCTATATGGTCCATTAGCAATTAAGCATTAACTCTATATTGTCCATCTCCTTAACTCCCACAGGATCTTTATACCTTTTCCCCATGTGCTGATAAAGCTGACACTTGCTGTTGGCCTTCACCCTTCACTTCCTGCAAACTGCCTTCTATGTCTTCCCCTATACTGACTCTGCTTTCACAAAGAGCATTAATAATCACGCTCTTGCTAAATTCAGAGGTCACAAGTGCTAGTCTTACATGATCTCTTTGTAGTACTTATGGCTAGTGACTCACTCTCTGAGTTTTTATTTCTTGGCTTCTGTGTCACTTCTTAATTTTGTCTTCTACTTGTCTAGGTGCTTATTGTTTTTTCCTATTTCTGAAAGGATAGTGTCCTCCAGGGTTTCATTACTGTCCCTTTACTTTTCTTAATGTTAACACACTTTTGGATGAACTGCTTGTGATGAGCTATCCATGGTACTTAATGTCCTACTCCTTTACTCCACAAAAAGTAGATATGTACCTATCTTTATTCACGTGGACACACACACACACACACACACACACACATGCACGCACGCACACACACAAAGCTCCAATCTCCAATCCAGATTTCTATCTAGTACTCCTGACCCATATGTTCAACTACTATTATATACTTCCTTTGGGATATTACATCGGCCATCATAAACTCAACATGTTCTAAATCTGGAGTGTATCTCACCCCAAACTTAAATGCTTTTTATTTTCTGTATTGGTCAATTTCATGCACTAAAGTATAATTTCACACAAAAGAGGTTTTATTGATATTTACCTAGAAATTATGGATAATTTTCTTTATGAATCTGAGCTGAACAAGTTAAAGCCTCCCAATAAAGGTCATTATCAAAGGAAATAACTTCCAAGGCTACCTGAGTTTTTTGAATTTTTATTTAAAGAAATCAAGTTTAGCCATTTCTCTATGGACAAGAGTCATCTGGGGTAGAGGATGAAGGTCCAAAAATACAGACTGTGCCACTATAGAAATACAGTGACTAAACAGTTTGACTGTTTTACCAGGTTAAAACAGTTGACTAGGTTAACTAGGCTGACTAACACTTTTACTAGGTTAAATCTACCATGCTGATTACAACATGTTGCCATGTTTAAAAAGTACAATACCTGATCAGAGCCAAAGTTACAAAACAGCTCAGGCTTTTGTGCACGAATTCTTCAAGCTTCTTATGTACCCCATACATCTGAACAATGCTAGCTCTTAGCAGTTTCACTGGATACTGATTAGCTTCCTGTTTACAGAGTGTTGTTTATTTGAACTGTTCATTTAACTTTTACAAAATGCAATGCAACAAGATCACATTTTTCCAGATAATTTCAAAGGAAAACAATGAAAGAGGATCTTGCACATCTTCACAGCATACTGAATATTAATTTCACTTGCATAACTTTCATTTTGTTAAATAAAATACTTTAATTGTCTGCATATACAGTAAGAGAAAATATTTTCTATTTTTAAAACTCAAAAGGAAATATACACTTTATATTAATTTTTATATAATTAGATATCACTTATATTGTTTGTATAGAAACAACATATAGTCAGAAATACAAAAAATTAAATCTAAAAATATTATATAATAGCTACACACTAGTTTTTTATTTGTTTGCTTTTGTGGTACTGAGGATTCAACCTAGGGCCTTCACACTGAGTTACATATCCAACCCTTTTTTTCCTTTTTTTATTTAAAGATAGGGTCTTCCTAAGTCATTAAATGCCTAGGCTAGGCTTGAACTTACAATCCTTCTGCCTCAGCCTTCCTGAGTGTTAGGATTACAGGTGTGGGCCACCATGCCTGCTTTGGTGTGTATTTTGACAGAATGAACATTTGAAATTCTTATAGCATAAGTATAATGTATATTTTTAACAACAAATATTTAAATATTATGATAAGCAATAATAAATGTAATTATTTTATATTATAGCTTGAGGACATAAAGTTAATCGGGTTTGGTGCTCTTGATTTATAAGGAAAAGTTTATACTTTGCTATTGTTTCCATTATTATTATATAAAAACATAAATAATTCTTACTGTGTACTCAGAATTGTCAGGTCCATAGCCAGAACTCAGTACACAATTTTCAGTAGCATCTTTCATTCACTCTGTAAGTAAACACCTCTTTGGTGCCAGAAAATAAAAAATTCTTTAAAAAATAGGAAAATATTAGCGAAGAAAGCCTTGTTTTCTTTGTAATTTGATTTGATGTGTGGAACATCCACATCCTTGGCAATAATAGGTGGTGAATACACACCTGTGCATTTTCACACACAAATGAAAGTGAAAGGGAATATGTCATATTGAGTCCAGGACAGAAATTATGAGGGTAGGCTAATGAAATGCTACTTGGAGAACACATGAGCTACTCGTACCTGCTGTACCTTACCCAGAACTCCATGAAAAACCAAAGACGTAAGCAGAAAGCTATGTCCCTTGACCTTGTTTCTCACTTGCAAAAGGTTCTATTTCAAAATAGAAGATGGGGTTGGAAAAGTAAATACAGCTGTGTTTTCTCCACCTGGGCATGAGAAGGAAGGAGCCATCAGGGTGGCAGGAGGCTGAGTCCCTACCTGGTGGACACTCAAAAGCCCAAAAGCGTGCTGATACTTCATGTCATGGTTAATTCAGAAAAGAGCCCCTCTGCCCTGAGACAGACGACACATACCATAAGATTTACCATCTTAACTGATTGTAAATTCATCATTCAATGGCATTAGTACATGCACAATGTTGTGCAAACGTGACCATTACCCATTTGCAGAAGTTTTTATCATCCCAAACAGAAACTCTGTACCTATTGAGTAACAACTCCCATTCTTCCTTTCTCTAAGCCCCTAGTAATCTTTATTATATTTTTGTTTCTATGAATTTGCCTGTTTTTGGTAACTTATATAAAGGACATCATATAATACTTGTCCATTTGTGCCTGGCTTATTTTACTTAGTACATTGTTTTTTTAGTACTGGGGATTGAACTTGGGATCTTATGTTTGCAAGGCAGGTGGCAGCAGTATGTTGTTTTTAAGAATGAAACATGTAAAGCCAGGGCTTTAGCTCAGTGGTGCCGCCACCTGCCTCGCAAGTGCAAGGTTCTGAGTTCAATCCCTAGTACCAAAAAACAACAACAACAAAAAAACCAAACTGAAACATGTAGTAGCACCTGGCAGAATTTTATTCTTTTTAAAGGCTGAATAATATTCCATTGTAATATTCCACTGAATAAAATTCAATTGTATTCCATTCTACAGATCACATTTTGCTTACAGATTCAACTGTCGTTAGAAATTTGAGTTGTTTCCAACTTTTGGCTATTGTAGGACAATATTTTTGGGCTATAGTATAATTAGGCGGAAAAGCTGGGAAAAAGTTTAACAGGATTTTTAGAATTTAAATGAATAAAGAAATACTGAGCATTGAAGGAGACAGCCTGAACTTGAACTGAGGAAAACATGAATCATGGCTCCTTCTTATTTTGAATTATCAATTTGTCTAGGTCTATTACATTTTGAATTATAAATTAGGTATATTAAATTTGTATACTTTTATAATACATACTTTGCTTAAAATCATAATTACAGTAAAACTTATCAGATTATATTTTATGAATTAAAATCTGAGTATAACTGATACTATTTCCATCTTGCTTGAGACAGTTCTTAATTCCTAAGACCTACCACTCATGCTAGAACTCTCTGCCAGAATTCTTTTGTGTGTTATTTTCAGGGGACTGGATGCCCTTACTTGCCCTTACGGAAAGTCTACCCAATAAAATAGAGTGAGACTAATCCAAACAGTGATTTAAAAATGGGCCACCATGGTTTCCAAAAACTTGAGAGGAAAATGTAAAGATCACATAACTTAGTAATTTTAAAAAATTATCATGCTTCAGTAGAGTAACAAACTTTATATAAATGGCCTGGAATTTCTTAATGGAAAATATGTTGTGTAGCAGGAAAATGCTTTCAGATTAATAATAGGCAAAGTGATTAATATACAATCGACTCTTAGGGTCATCCTTTTTCAGGATTCTCCAATTTTTAGGGAGAAGGAAGATAATTATTAGGACATCTAGCGTTATCTGTGCATTAAGTTACTTGGTAGAAAGAACACTGCCCTATGTCTAAATGACCCCTCCTTCTACCTGAACCTTGTGACTCTTAATCAAATCATTTAACCTTTCTGGGTTTCAATTTATTCCTCTGAAACATGAGATAACTGGACCAGATGACCAGCTGTAAACTATGATTCTAAGTATAAATTAGATTCCAAATCTTCAGAACTGGTAAAACGCTTACGAAAATAGCCCTTAAGTCAATACCCAGCCATTGGTACTCAACTGCTTTGAAACTCATCAAATTTGATACTCAATGCATTTTGACATGAAAATTTTGTCCTGGCGCTTGTAGTTTGTTTGGTACTCAACAGGAAAGCTAGAACTTGTTGGTGTCAATTGCCTGGTGACTCATAACCTTTCCAGCAAAACAACTTTTTTGGTACTCTTTGTGCCTCTTGAAGTCAATCCATAATGAGCACCAAGGTACCACTGTAAATGGTAACTTTATAAAGAAAGTAATAACTGAAGGGTTTATGTCTTGAGAAGATCATAACTCAGAATGATACTCCAAGGTTGAGGAGGTTTCCTATATGCCGTGATGGTGAGTCTTTTAGACCTTCAATGACAGCAAACAGTCAGCTGCCGCACATGTGCCATGGGCTCACCACCACTGCTATAATGGAAGATTACCTATCTTCACACTGACCTAGATTAGGCCAAGAAACATAAACAGGAGCCAGTAAGAAAAAATATAAGCAGGCACCAACTTCTCATAAGTTACAAAAATCACCTTTATAATCATTAAAAACTCAAAATGTATTTTCTTGGGCTAATGAATTCACAACAGAGATTCTATATACCTGCAATAAATAGATGTAGAAAAATTAGTACTGCAATCCAGAATAACAATAACAATAAATGAGACTACATATATTAAAATCATCTTCAAAACTAGTTCTTGGTTAGTTTGGAGGAACTAAATTTTGGTGAATGAATTTGAAAGGATTTTAGGAGCTCTATTTTATCACCACAAATAGATGATAAAGTAAAATTTTCCTGAGGTTAGTAGAAAAGTCTACAGAAGAAAGATCATGTGCATTAAAAAAGCAATTTGCTAGAGGTAGAATTTACTGGTTATTAGAAATGAAAGTGTGGGCCTATTCCATCTGCTGACAGAAAAGGAAGATGGGATGGGACAGGAATAGCTTCATCTAGCTGCTTTCCATACTGGCTCAGCTTGTCTTTCATGATGAACCTCGGGACAAAGAGGCCTCACGATGGGTAGGAGGAAGAAGTAACAACGTACAAACTCTCTAAGACCTGGATGTTTATATGTTGGTTTCTTGGGAACCTGAATGCCAGCTCTCAGCTGGCCTGGCATTGCACCAGTTTCTGGGCAGTCACTTTCAGAACCTAGTACTGATTTTCATCTGACTTCTAGAAAATAATTGCTATGGTTTCAACTGCCAAAGTGACCTAAAAGTGGACATTTATAATTTTCAAAAGTGCTCTTCTATCTATAAAAACTACATTTAGTGCCCAAGGAAGATTCTGTTTTCTGTCCCTTGCCCTCTCTGTGAGTTGATGTTGGGAATTTTCTGAAAACACTAAATAATTTTCAGCCCACTCATGAAGTTGGAAACAAGGTGATTTAGAATAAGAGCACCGATGTACACTAATACACAAATTATCTTAGCTGTCACTGATTCTAGTTTCATGAACTTTGCTTTGAGTCAGTCACAGTTCTACAGGGTGCCTACTACCACAGGTATCAGTACACGCTGAATGAGTATTTACTTCCCAGCCACTGTTTTAAGCTCTTTACCCGTGTTAGCTCATTTAATTTTTCCCCTTATGAGGTAGGTACTTATTTTAATCTACACTTACACAGATGGTGAATGCTGAAGTGTAAAGAAGTTACACAGTCTAACTCTGGAAGTATCAGTTTAACCACTATTCTCTGCTGCTTCCCAAATTGGAAATAGTCTAAGGAAACTTTACTTCATGCCTTTTAAAATCCAGTGCAATTGTTTCTAAGTACCAAAGTGGGCCTTCTCCTTCAGAGAGGGTTGTAAAGTACATTTCTCTTTCTCTCATAATGAAACAGACAGAAAAAAAGCACATATAATGTGGAGAAGACCCATATTTCCAATTTTGTTACGAAAAAACATTGGGTATTATATGTCATTTTTATAACCAGCTGGATATGCTAATTTTATGCAGATCTTAGAAATACTGAAATTACAAACAGTTTAGACATTTTAATCCTTGAAAGCACAGTTGCAATCCCTGAGTACTGCATTTTTAAAATAACTGTTTTACCTTCGTCAAATATATTCCAGTTACATTTACGAACTTAAAGTAACAACACATTGCTATTTGTTCACAGGATGCCTCTTACTGAGATAAGCCTTCAGTGTTTCTTGTCCAGTAACAGGCACTGACTGTATTATACTGCCCACACTCACTAACCAATAGCACTTAGGGAGCAATGGCAAGAAGGTACCAGATGGCTGGGACCTGGGCTGCAATCTGTTCTCAAGGAATGAAAAGATACCCTGCCTTTAATGGGCTCCAACAGAAGATTTGGCCTACTTAACATGATTCTTGAACAAACTATGCTAAGAGATTATATCAGAGGCTAGAAAAGAGAATGAGAACATTTCCGGGACTAGTTGCAAATTTCTGGGTGGATCCTTAAATGTAGAAAAAAAGGGGAAGTACATCATCACTATTTATGCCCAAAGTAGCACAAATAAAAGTTGGTGCTTTCATGCTCAAAGAGTACAGCTGATTTTTTTAAAGGCTCATGAGTATGTTTTACTTCCTATTTATTTAATTGCTTTGAACTAAAACTTAAACAAAATTGATTAAAGTAATACTGTCCAGAATAGAAATTTCATGGTGATTGCTTGAACAGATATAAAACAATCTAGGATTATAAAACTAGAAAATATAAAGTAGATCTTAAATGTAAAAATAATCTTAAAATCTTGAGTAGACAATCAATCACTAAAAGGAAAACACAAAAAATATCTTCAACTTACACAAAAGTGTACCCAACCAAAGTTATTCCTTTGGATTTCCTTTTGCAAACCCCAAATTAATGTTTTTGAAAAATGATCTGTAAAGATAGTACATATAAAATATACATTTTTTGTAGCACAAGCTTTGTCTAAGAGGGTTTACATGAGTTTTGGGAAAAATCAATATAATACACCACATCAATAAAACAGAAACAAAACCCCAAATGATCATGTCACTTGGTTGTCTCTATAGGCATAGAAAAGAGTATTTAAAAAAAATACCCTTTCATAATAAAAGAACTCAGCAAACTGGAAATAGAAGGGAACTCCTTCAATCTGAGAAAGTTCATCTATGGAAAACATAAGCTAATAGCATACTAATGGTGAAGGATTAGATACTTTTTGCCCAAGAAGGGTCAAGATAAGGATATTCCTCGTCGCTTCTATTCAATATTGTACTAGAATTTCAAAACAGGGTAACTAGGCAAAAAATAAAAGCCATCCAAATTAGAAAGGAAGAAATAAAACTATCTCTTGAGCAGATTACATAATTGTTATATAAAAATTCTAAGTTACATATTAAAATGCTATTAGAACTAATAAGTTTATCAGTGCTACAGGATAAAAGATCAATATTAAAAAATCAGTTGTAGAGTCACGAGTCAAATAATGACATTTTGGATAATACCATACTGGTCATATCAAATTATAAAGGAGCTAAAAAATTCCTTTGGCCTCATCATTGTAGACACTGAACACTGTGGCACATGTAACTGACATGTTTGGATGATGCTGATATAAACAAATCTGTGCTATCGAGTCAAATAAAAATACAGCACACTCAAATATAGTATATAATGTTTGATAAACAACTATATTACTGATTTCTGTATTTACTATAGTTTTTATCAGTATTTTATACTTATATTTGTATATAATGTGCATATATATGTGTGTATGTATATATGTATTTTAAAATTAATTATAAAATAGCTGCAAAAAGCAGTGTCCTCATGGAAGGCAGTTCCATCCGGGTTCCTGCCTCTGAGGCTCTCCAGCGAGCCAGAGGTGGAGCTGAAGGTAGTAACACTGATCATCCTGCCATGTGTAACCCTAGCTTAAGGTGTGTCTGCATCTTGGGTTTTAGCAAAAAGTTGAAAAGTTAAAATATTTAAAACTAGAAAACTGCTTATAGAACAAGGACATAAAGAAAATATTTTTGTACAGCTGTAAAACATGTTTGTTTTAAGCTTAGTTATTTCAAAAAAGTCAGCTAAAAATTTGAGTTTATAAAGTTAAAATGTTACAGTAAGTGAAGGTGAATTTCTTATTGAAGAAATAAAAAAATGTGTTTTATAAACTTAGTGTGGCCTAAATGAACAGCATTCAAAAAGTCTACAATTATGTGCAGTATGTCTTGGCCTTCACATTCATTTAGTGCACAATCACTTACTCCAAGCAACTTCTGGCCCTGACAACTCCATTCTTGGTAAGTGTCCTAGCAGGTACATCATTTTTCATCTCATACACCGTATTTTTCTGTACCTCTTTTATACTTAGGAATATTTAAATAAACAAATACTTACCATTATGTTACAACTGCCAACAGTATTCAGTACAATAACATGCTGAATAGGTTTGTAGCCTAGGAGCAATAGGTTCTACCATATAGTATACAGTAGATCTTATGATCGAGGTTTGTATAAGTACATAGGGCAATTTATTCTGAGATATATACCACAAGCATAAAAAAAGGAAAAAATTGATTAGATCTTGTTTTAGTTATTTTTCTTGTTGCTGAGACAAAAATACTCAACACTCACAAGTTGGGATGCCCCTGGTCCCCAAAAGATTAATGCACATTCCTTTATGCAAAAGGTATTTATTTAGTCCATCTCTAAGAGTTACCAAAGTTCTAACAGTTTTAGCATTGCTGAAAAATCCAAATCCAAGTCTCCCCTGAGACTTAAGGCAAACCCTTAGCTATGAGCCCCTGTAAATGAAAAGAAAATCAAACACTTCCAAAATAAAATAGCAAAGTTAAACATTCCCATTTCAAAAGGTACAAATAGAAAGGGATGGAACCAAAGCAACTCCAAAATCCAGCAGGGCAATCAGTTAATCCTGTAGTTCGATGTCTAGCATCTGGTGCAATCTGTGGCATGATGTGGACTCCAAAGGGCTTGGGGTGGTTCTGCCCCTGTGGCACTGCCAGTGGTTGTAATTCTCATGGCTTGGCTCTTGGGCTGGCTTTGGTCACTCCATGCAGCTTTCCTCAGATGATCCATGTTCCTGGCCTTCTGGAGTGTTCACTGCACTCACAGCTTCAAACATTGCTCTCTCAGGGGCAGACTGCCTGGCCTCCCAGGTCTTCTTCTGAAATCTGGGTGGAAGATTTCTTGAAACCATTACTCTTTGATTCTGCATACACCTAAAACAAGCACCAAGTGGATGATGTCGAAGTTTGTCACCAGCTGAAGCTGTAGCTAGGCTTCCTTCTCTCTTGTCTGTACAGGCTGAGTGCCTGGATTACTGAGTGCTATGAACCCAGTCCTGAGAAATAAATTCTCTAGGCCACCATCATTTTGGAATATGGTGCTCTGGGCCTCTCCTCTCAAAGCAAAGTCTTTCACAACCGCAATTTTGAGGCAGCAGCAAAGGATGGGGTTCTGGCGGTTCTTGTGATGCCCTCACACCATCTTTTCTATCGTCCTATTCCTTTTTAGCAACCAAGTTCTCCTCTACTTCATTTTTGGAGACCACAACTTTGTGAGAGCTTTCTTGCTGGCCAAGTTCAAAAGTTTCTGAATCATTCTGCTGGGCTCTTTGCTCTTGAATTTCAAGGTATAGCTGACTAAAAGCCCCCAACAGTAGCCAGGTCACCAGCTTAACATTAGCCTGCTTTGAAATTTCTTCCACAAGATCAATTAGTCTGCTGCCCTTATTCTCAGTCTCAGGTAAATTCTCTGGACATGAGAAAAATGCAGACAAATTTTCTGTCAAAGCATAACACACATGGTCTGGAGTCCAATAGCCAATGGAGTCCTTACTCCTAACTGAAACCTCCTGAGCTGGTCTTTACCAGCTCTGAGATCTGACCAGAATCTCTCATAAAGTTTGGCTTACAGCATTCCAGGGCTGCTTCTTTAGCTGGCATCTTTAAACCTTTCCAAACTCTTCCAACAAGACAGTTCTTGAACCACATGGTTAGACAGCTACAGCAACAACCCCACTTCTCTGGTACCAAAACCTGTCTTAGTTACTTTTCTTGTTGCTGAGACAAAATACCCAACACTCACAAGTTAAAGGACAAAAGTTTTATTTTGGCTCACTGTAGAGAATTCAATCCATAGTTGGCTAGGTCCAAGGCAGGGCGGCATGGAAGAGGGGCATCACAGAGGAGAAACAGTTCATGGCATGACAGGCAGAAGGCACCAAGGAGCAAGCAGCAGCACTAGCAGAAAGCCTGCCTCTTTCTTTTCCCCTTATATTCCATCTAGGCTACAAGCTATTGATTGGTATCACCCATACCCAGGTGGAGCTTGCATTATCCACACCTTTAATCCCAGTGTCACACTCTTAATCCACATTCACACAACCTGATCTAGCTATCTTTGAAACTCTCCACCTATGATTACATGAGGCTCTGGGGGAACACAGGGACATCTAGATAGGAGCCATAACAGATCTCATAAAAAGTATAAATTTCTGTGCTTCAAGGGATTCTATCAAAAAGAGGCAACCTATAGAATGGGGGAAAATATTTGCAAATCACAATTTAATAAAGCACTTGCATTTTAAAAACTTATAATTCAATAAAAAAAGACAATCTATTTAAAGAATAGGTGAAGAATCTGAGTAGGCATTTTTCCCAAGTGGATATACAAAAGATCAATAGGCACATGAGAAGATGCTTGAGATTCCTAGTTACCAAGGAAATGCAAATCAAACCACAATAAGATACCACTTGTCACCAAGTAGCTGCAACTAAACATGTCAGATAACAGCTACTGCCCAATATGTGAAAAAACTGGAACATTTCTACACTGCTGGAGAGAATGTAAATAGTATGGGCACTTTGGAAAATAGTCTGGCACTTTCTTGAATGGTTAGACAGTTACATAAGACTTAGCAATTCCACTCCTTGTTATGTACTCCAAAGAATGGAAGACAGGTATTCAAATACTTGTACACAAATGTTCATAGCAGTATCATTTACAATAGCCAAAAAGTGGAAACAACTCAAATATACATCAACTGATGAATGCATAAAAAGTATTATATCCACACAATGGAATATTGTACAATAAAAAGGAATAAAGGACTGTTTCAACATGGGTGACCCTTGAAAATATTACACCCAAGTGAAAGATTCCAGTCACAAAACAATATATTATATGATTTCATTTATATGAAATGCATAGATTTTTTTTAAATCTATGGAGACAGAAATGTGATTAGTTGGGCAAATTTTATTTATGACAGCTCAGTATTACATATTCAGGTAGAAGGATTAAAAATTGATCATTAAGTTAGTGTCATATTTTCTGAAACAGACTAATAAAAGAATACTTTTCATTCTTTTGCCAAAATATTTTTGAATATTTTGAGTAACTTTTAAATTTCTTATTTTTAAGTTTAACATATAAATATATTTAGATGAAATTAAAAGGAACACCATAGATGCTACTATATATAATACAATTATAAATCACTGATACACTTTGAACACTCCCCTCCTACTCTGTGATTCTTAGTGACCAATTCTTCTCTTTATTTTACTGGTAACTAGATTTTATTAATAATCTCCAATATGTGAATGAATCAAAGAAAAAAAACCCAAGCTCTTCCATCACATTAATGATATCCTTCTAAAAAATTACTTTTTCATGTTTAATAATTATCAGAATTTGGAATGTGTTTATATTCTTTTGATTGATTATATACTCCTAATAATTAAAGTATTATTTTAGAAGAAATTTTCTAAACACTTGAGCTGATGGCCACGGCAAATATATTTTTTAAAAGATAAAGTTTTTTGTTGCCAAGAACGATGTTTGAGAAATATAATCCCCATTACAACAGTGTTGAAAAACTGGTCACCTTTTAAGAACTGATTAGGTAGGTCCTGAAAGCAAAGTTGATTAGTGCTATTACCGTGGGAGTGGGCTCGTGACTGTAAGCAAGGCTGTCTCCTGCATGCTCTTGGGACTCTGCTTTCTGCCATGCAATGACACAGTCAGAAGGATCTTGGCAGATGCCGGGCCCTTGATCTTGGACAGCATCTAGAACTGTAAGCCATGAATCCTTGCTCTTTATAAATTACTCAGTCTGTAGTATTTTGTGATAGCAAGCAACAGACTAAGACAGTAATCATTCAAAGACTTTCAAGATAAAGGCTACAATTTGTTGGGGGAAAGTGGATGGCAATCTGAGTTCAAGTGGAAAAAGGAACGATATAAAATTCCTGATTGATAAAGAGCTTGTTTATGCATTTTTAAATGGATGATGCCACGTATCAAATTGCTACAGGATCTTATTTATTAGATTTAAGAGAATGATGTAAGAGTTTCATGGTTAAATGTCACTATTTACAATATGTGGAAAGTTTCATCCTTTGCAACTATTAAATTTATGATGGAAACATTGTGTAACATCTCAAAATAAAAGACTTCTTTAAATTAAAGACTTCTTTTGGGAATAATTGCTCTAAAGAGAAAAAAAGAACAATTATTCTAAGATTTATATATAAAACTGAATCTTCACATTTGCTAGATGCTACCAAATTGCTCCCTGGAGTAGCTATATTAATCTATATTGAGTAGGAGTTACCTATAAAACCACTGAAATGTGGTGTCACCAGGCTTTTGAATCTTTGCCAGCCTGAATGTGAAAAGGCATAATATTTTAATTTGCCTTTGCTCCCTACTTCTAAAACAACTTGCTTCAATCTGAGCATATCCTCCTCACTTCGCTCTAGGTCTCTGCGTAAATACCACTCTGAGAGGCCTGCTCTACCCACTCCATATTAGGGTAGATGCCCAATCCCTATTTCATCCACTGCTCAGTGTTTCATTCCCTATATTATTTCCTTTGTTCTGTTTACCATGGCTTGATATCATTTTATCTGTTTGCCTTTTTGTACTTCATTTTAGTTTTGGTCTATCTTGCCTACTAAAAGGTACAGCCCACAAGGCAGAGATCCTGTCCAGTCCATTATGTGTGTGTTCTGTAGGAGAAGACGTGGCACAAAGCAGGCACTCAATAAATACTGAAGGAATGACTGTCATAGAGGAGGACAGATGTCTACCTCTATACTTCCCAAAATACACTGGGACCAGAGTACTTGGCTTGTGGTCTTCCTCTTAGCAGTGTATGACACACTCCTTACCTTTACTCTGGGTGGATGCCTATGTGCACAGCCCCACAAATACTGTGCAGTGAACTATGTTGAACAGTGGGAAAGAGAATGCAAACATACTGGTGTACTTCCGCCAGTTCCGTGACCTTAAGAGAGCTACTTTATGTTTCTGCACTTCAGTTACATAATCCTCAAGTGCCCCAATTTCCTCATACATAAAATGGGAACAAATAAATCTATTTTGTAATGTGTTTTGAGAAATAAGTGAGATAATGGTGCTAAAGCTCCTTGATACGGTTTCTGGAACACAGTAAGTACTCAGCAAATATTATTTATTATCTTCTTGTCCTCTATAATGAAACTTGACAATGGTAGTCAAGTCCACTACACTCAGCATTAGTTCAAATTTCAATGTAAGAATTATTTCATTCTAAGATACAAGTAATAAAAAAGTGGATCGTAACATCAATAGTGGGAAGGCTAATACCACTGTAAGAATCTGGCTTACAGTTTTCCAAAGTTTGCAAATTGAGAATGTAGTTTAAATACTGCTGGCAGGAAAATATGAAAGAATTGCCAGAGTATATATAGTTTTCCTTCAGAAATACTGATAATTGATCTAAATACTTCTAAAAGCAGATGTGACTTTTTAGTCATTATTTCCTTTAGTTTGATGACTAAATAATGAAAGAGCCAATTAGAGTTTTTATAATGATTTCTAAACCCAGATGGTATGGATCAAGACAGAATTCTAGGTAAGATTTCATAAATCATTCCAGTTTCCTTTAACAATACTCAGAAAAATAACTCCTGAAATAAATAACTAGCAAGCACTTCAGTATCAGAGAGTTTTATTCAGTCTATCTTCTGTCATTTTTGAGAGAGCGGTGGTGTCACCTGACTCTACATTCCTTGCAGAAGTACTATATTTGGTATTGTTTGTAATTTTAACCAAACCGTGAATATTTTAGACACAAGATGTAGAAACTAGAGATTTCCTGCATGAAACCACACATTTGTGTAACTTCAACCCAACTGCCAATTTCACTACAATGTATTAAAAATTGCTAAAATGTATTCTTCTTGAAAAAATTAAGCACAGGTCAGTTTCTTTTTGAGATAGCAAATTGGAACACAGATTGTCCATGATGTGTATCTGCACACATTTAGTAGTTTAACAGATTGTTAAAATCAGTTGTGAAAAAAATTACACAGATCATGAAATTGAAAGTGGCCTCAATTTAGTCAATAAATAATAATATTAACAAATGTTAAAAATTATTATTTGAAAAAATGCTAAGCCAGGTGAATACATCATCGATTTAAAAGAACTTTGAGGGTTACCTGCAACTTTGAACAACTTTAGCAACAGGTTTACTTTAGCAATAAACAAACAATTTTAAATACTAAGGTTAAATTTACTTTTTAGGTTAAGTAACAATTTTAGTAATAAGGTTTAAAACTCCTCAATGGCATAATCAGTATTGGCTAAACATATCAGAAGATGATTTTTAATTGAAAATATCTTAAGAAGACTGTAACTACATGTAAAGAAGTGGCTTTAGAAAATTTGGTCAAATGAGGACAGTGACCTTACCATTTGCAGGTACAAAATGTGTTTTCTAAGTACAAATTAAAAGGCAGTATGCAGAGGAGAGAAACGACTTAATAATCAGCAGATTGAGTGCACTCAGCTATTCAAATAGTAACTCCTTATAAGGTAAAATATATTATCCAACATACAAAATATATATTATCAGATAAAATAGGTAAAACTTTTGAAATCATAGGCAAGGACTTTCTGAACAGAAGCTTGGTTGTACAGGAAAAAGTACTGAGAATCAACAAATGCATCATATCAAATTAAAAAGCTTCTGCACAACAAAAGAACCAACAGAATGAAAAGACAAACTACACAATGATAAAACATTTTTGCCAGATATTTCTCAAAGGATTAATATCTAGAATATATAAAGAACTCAGAAAAATTAGACCCCCCCCCAAATAAAAGACCCAATCAAAAAATGGGCAAGTGAAATGAGTAGATACTTCACAGGAGTACAGAGGGCCAATGAGTACATGAAGAAATGGTCAACATCACCGGCCATTAGAGAAATGCATATTAAAACAACACTGAGATTCCATCTTATCCCAGAAACGATAGCCATTATCAAGAAATCAAATGATACCAAATGCTGGTGAGGTGGGGGTAGGGGGAGCCCTTCTACACCTTGGTGGCAATGTAAACTAGTAAATCACTATAGAAATCAGTATGGAGAAGCCTCAAAAAATAAAAATTAGAGATTCCACTTGACCCAGCTATTCTAGGTATCTTCCTGAAAGAGTTAAAGACATCTATTACAGAGATACATGCATACCCATATTTATAGCCGCACATTGATAATACCCAAATCTTAGAAGCGGCCTATATGTTCATCAACAGATGAATGGATAAAGAAAATGTAGTATTTACACACAATAAAATACTCCTCTGCCACAAAGACAGATAATCGAGTCATTTGTAGGAAAATGCATGCATCTTGAGACCGTAATGTTAAGTGAAATAAATCAAACACACAAGCTTAAATATCACATGGTATCTCTTATATGAGAAACCCAAAGTATAAATGGAGAACAAAATAAAAGACAGATAATATAAATAGGAAGACTGATCATTTTCAAAGGGAAAGGGGATTAAGAGATGGGGGTTGGGAGGGAAAAAGGATAAAAAAAGGACTAAGATGTGTTATGTACATGTCCCAGCTCCACACAAGGAATGTAAACATGTACTGAAAATATATACTAATAAAAATACATAAAACATAAAGAATAAAAGTGAAGGAAAATGTATTGTCAATAATAATTACATGAAAACATTTTAATTAATATAATTTTACTAACATAAACTATAAAATATACACAACAGAGTATATGTAACTGGACATATATAATTTAAAGAGAAAATAAAAAGCTTATTAGATTCCATAGAAAAAAAGCTTTTGATATAATTTCTTCCCAAAAGGATTTTCTAAAAAGATTAATTCATATAATTAAATAGAAATTTACTTTGATTTTTTTGTTGTTGTTGTTACCGGGGATCAAACTCTGGACCTTGCGCTTTTGAGGCAGGCGCTGGAACCACTGAGCTAAATCCCCGGCCCTTTAAATAGAAATTTAGAATAGGTAATAAATTTATCAAGACTGAAAAGAATTTTAAAGTCTAAGTGTCTAGAAATCATTACTAGAACTGGTCTAACATATTCATAAATGTCTAATTTATCCTATACCTTCTTAATAATATAATCACAAACAAATTTCAGGAAGATCTTATAATTCTTAATGAGTGGATAGAAAACTGGAAGAATGTTTTCTAAAGATGCTCCTTCTACAGCCACAATATTAAAAATGATTTTCTGGGAGCTGGGGATTTATCTCAGTGGCAAAGTGCTTGCCTAGCAAATATAAGGCCCTGAGTTTGACCCAAGCATTGGAAAAAGAAAAACAAACAAACAACAAACATACTTTTTTGCACTAAAAACTGTCAAATTTGATTTGGGACTGCGGTGTGCAACTCTATTATGTTATTCTCTAAGAAAGGTTGAAGGTGACATTTATTGAGCAAATATATATGTCATTCTGGATGTATAATTGCACTTAATCAGTCTTGAAAGTATGTCTACATTTTTTAATTCAACACATACTTGCCAAGCACTTTCTTTATGCAAGACATTGTTATAAGCACTAGGAAAGATACATAATAAAATTAGGTGAAACATATTGTACAGTAGCAGATGGTGAAAAATAAGACAGAGTTGAGAAGGTTGAGGTGTGACATGAAGGCAGGAAAGACCTGCTGAGAAGGAGAGAATGGAAGGGTGTTCCAGGTCAGAACTGCCAGGGCAAGACAGGCAGAGGACAGTGGAGCAGGAGCAATGTCACAGAGATAGTGGTACAGGACACAGGACCAGATGGCTACTCAGATTTGACTGTGGAGGACCTTGAGATTATGTTCAAAACTGGGTTTTACTTGAAGTGATCTGTCTTATATTTGAAAAGAATCAATATGGCCTTTCTGAAGTAGAGAATAGATTGCTGAGAGGCAGGAATGGGTGAAGAGAATGAAAAGCTGCAGCAATGCGGGCAAGAAAGGTTGCTTGGACTTGGTGTCAGTAAAGGGGGCGAGAAGTGATAAAATCTGGATGAAGGGCTGGGGATTTAGCTCAGTGGTGCTGCTGCCTGCCTTGCAAGCACAAGGTCCTGAGTTCAATCCCCCGTACCAAAAAAAAGAATCTGGATGACTGCAAAGGTCTAGCCAACTAGTGTGCTGATGAATTAGAGGTAAAGTCAGCAGAATGTGAACAACTATACAAAATTTCATTATTTTCATTTTATGGAAAAGGTAACTAAAACTACTCCACAGCTTGTAGTCTTTCCACAATGCCTCATTGGTTCAGGGAAAAGATAATGGAAATTATAAGCATAAAGCATCTGCCATATGCATTGCAATTTTCATTTTACAAATGAAGGTTAGGGAGATGTTTTCTGTTAATAAGTGGTATACCCCTAAATTATGAGATTTCTTTCTGCTATGGACTGAATTGTGTTTCCCCTCATGCAAACCCTCCAAAGAAATTTCATGTTTTGTAGCCCCAGTGTGACAGTATTTGGAAGCCCGACCTGTGGAAATTAGGGTTAGACACAGTCAAGAGGGTAAAGCCCTCATGGTGGGATTAGTCCCTTTATAAGAAGAGGAGAGAGAAATTTGCTCCCTGCCATGTGAGAATACAGGAAGAAAGTAGCCACCTGCAAGATGGCCTTCATTAAGGTACTTAGATCTTGGACTCCTTCACTTCCCAAACTGCAGAGAAAAAAACTGTAGAAAAAAAAGTCTGTTATTTAAGCAACCCAGCTATTACCTTGTCCGACTTCATGGTGCAGTCTGAAAGTACAAAAAGATAGGAAAGGAAATAGGAAATCTATGGGTGACAGAATCATACCAGGTTATCTAGGAGTGCTAGGGATACAAAGGTAGATCTCCACATTCTTGAGGATGACAGCAGTCCTTAAAAGAATGAGATGGACAACAAACTTCCATAATATAGGAAGAATACTGTGTTGCTCTGTTTTTTTCCTACCAAGTGCTCCAGAGACTTAAGAAAGTAACCAGCAATACAAGTGCTCTGCCACTGAGCCCCTTGAAGAACATAAATTAGAAAGCCTCTGAGGATCCACTGGCCGTCTAAAAAGGACAGGAAGTGGGCCGTCGTACCACCCCCACCAGCACAGAGGAGGTGAGCTGCTCCCAGCGCACAAGGGGAGGCTTCCGGCTCGCCGTACCACCCAAGCCAGCACAGAGGAGGTGAGCCCTGGGTGCCAGCAGCAACAACACCACCCCCTCCCCCACGGCCGTTGAAATGAGAAGACACGTGAACAAGTTTCAAAACCAGACTTCCTGATCACCTAAAACAACCCCAAAGGGAAATGACACGGAACAATCTGATACTCAATCACCTGGACTCCCTGAACTGGCAACAAAAGAGGATTTGGAAAAAATGAAATCAGAAATAATTTCTCAGATAACAACAGAGATTGTGCCCATAATGCAAGACATGATTAATAAATCTAGAGAAGACACAGATAAAAAAATAGAGGAGCTGAGGAACATGATGGAATCCCAACATAAGAAACAAATGGAATCCATGAAACAGATGCAAACAGATTTCCAGGATATTAAAAACTCCAGGGAAAGTCTATGCAGCACAATGAACCAATGCGAGGACAGAATTTCAGATATAGAAGATAAGATTGCAATTAGTGACCAGGAAAAGAAAAATTTCTTTAAAAGTGTAAGGACCATAAGAAATCGATCCAGCAGCTGCTAAACGATGCAAAGAAGAATAACATAAGACTCATTGGAGTCAATGAAGAAACAGGAGAGGGTGCAGATGACATAAAAAAACTTTTCACAGAAGTGATAGAAAACTTCTCAAGCAGGGGAAAAGAACTTGACATACAGATAAGTGAGACATACAGGACTCCAACTAGCCTGGATAAAAAAAAGAATCGACACATAGGCATATAACTGTTAAGATTCCAGAAACCCAAAATAAGAACAAAATTCTACAAGCAGTTGGAGGAAAGAAACAAATCACATACAAAGAAAAGCCTATCAGAATCACAGCAGACTTCTCAACACAAACCCTCAAGGCAAGAAGAGCTTGGAATGACGTATTTCAAGCCCTAAAGGAAAACAATCTCGAACCCAGATTGATGTAACCTGCAAAA